>OX578143.1:74555986-74767139 GCA_951213105.1 Amaurobius ferox | reverse complement strand
GATGAAAAATTCATAGAGAATGGTGAATAAAATATGGAAGGAGGTCCGTGATAAATATGTACATAGAATGAGCACAATTGTATGGGTGGCTCTTGTTTCCATCAAAATAGCCAGCAATTAACAATCGCATACATAGCAAAATAAATTTGTTATTGACATAGGCAATTAGTTTTCACAGGGCCGCCCTAGGAGGGGGCGAACACCACGTGAGTATAGTGGTCCGGGTTAAGAGGTGACAAGGATCCCAATATATATATTTTTGAGAGAGGAGGAGAAGATGAAAAATTCACAAAGAGAGGAAAATCAAATATGGAAGGGGGCTCGTGATCCATGTTTGGCACAATTTGTGCGCGCAACCCTGGTTTTCATCAAAATTATTAGGAATTAACAATCTCGCATATATAAAAACAAACAGTCCTTGAAGTCAAAATAATTATATGTATATAACAAGGATAAACTAAATAAAAATCGGATTATCATTTCAATACTTCCTTAAATAAAGCAGACATATGCAAATTACGTGACAACAATTGCTTCGAGGGAGTTTTGATTCCTCTTCAGAAGTTCAAAAACAGTGTTTTTACCTAACAAAACTAAGCAATAACTGTCAAAACAGTTCAACAGTTCCTGCTTAGCGTTTGTTAGATAAAGACATTGGTTAGACCTGAGGAAGAGAGTTCAAAACTCCTTTGAAGCAATTGTTGTCGCGTAATTTGCACATGTCTGCTTTCTTTAAGGAAGTTTTGAAAGTGTTATTCCCACAAGCAGCAGTTCTGTTTTTGCAATGAAACAACTTTGTTATACTTTGTTTGTACTACTTTTGAGGACACGCAAATAAATGTGAACAGCGTTACGAAATGCTATTTGTGAGGGTTTTGATAATGTAACTAACTGTATACAACAACCAACACCCAATAGCCCGTAAAAGAGTTACAATTTAGGAAAAACAACGGAAAAATACGTGCAAAACGTCCCCGGCAGAACCAGTCATACAAATTGTGGAATTGTCTACAAAGATTTATCACGCCACCTCCATATTTTCGTTTTCACTATTTGGGAATTTTTTCAATTTTTCGTGTCTTTCCCTCCTTCTACATTGGAGGTGCCGAGCCCCTCTGAAACTCGGAACTCAAATGCACTCCCAGCAATTGTGACCCTGTCCGCAGGAATAAAAACAGCCTGTTTTCGAGCATGAAATAATGTCACAATATTACGATATGTACCAGATGATTCAATTTTTGACCTTCTCCAGATTCTGACTATGTTGATTGACGGGTTTTGTTAACTCGATCCAGGTCATTGCAGTCTTGTGAAGTCTGAACCTCAATGTTGTGTAAATGTGAACGCGACTGTAAAATGACTGACATCGACGGTCAACTGCGGTTTTTTAAAGTGCGGGTGCTGGCAAGTATTTTTTTCAGTTAGAACGGTTATGAGATATTCGGTGTGAAAAGTTTACTAACACAAATAAAAATGTTCATTCCATTCCATAATAAATTTTTGGGGCAATTTACTTAAAAGTATGTTTCCACTACACATGTTAACAACAAGTTTTAACATAAAAATAAAATCTTCAACCAACAACAGCTGTAACACAATTGTGATAATTTTAACATTTTTTTAATTGATTTTAAATTATTTTCGAAAAAATGAATATTTATTTTTAGCTTCCCGAAAATCAATAGGTCTCTGTTATTTATTGCTTGAAGTAATTGTACCAAATTTTATTTGAATTTTTTCATATTTTTCGAGAGATATTGAACATTGTCCTTTTCCATGTCAAAGTCTACATTTTGAGAACAAACAGTTCGGGATAAATTTTTTAAATAATGATGACCATATTTTTTCGGTTACAATTAATTAAATATATTTTACATATATTTTTGTTTACAATTACTTAAATATCGTTTACATATATTTCTGGTTACAATTACTTAAATATTGTTTATATATATTTCTGGTGTTACTTAAATATCGTTTACCATATATTTCTTGTTACAATTACTTAATTATCCTAAACCATATATTTCTGGTTACAATTACTTAAATATCGTATACCATATATTTCTAGTTGCAATTACTTAAATATCGTTTACATATATTTCTTGTTACAATTACTTAAATATCGTAAACTATATATTTCTGGTTACAATTACTTAAATATCGTTTGCACATTTGACAATAGTAAGTATGTAATTCTCAGAACGACACATATATAAACGTTAAGTAAATAATGTTAACAAAAAATATGATGTAGGCAGCACATAATTTTCTATCCAGACTCAAATTCATTTATTTTTTGCCTTTCGAATTAAATTTAACAATCCTGTGCACAGAAGTGTTGTTTGTTGTGCCATTCCTGAATATAACAGCAATTCGTGGATAATAATATTCCGTTAAATAAATTCTTCTGGTAGCCAATTTAGTGGTGATATTAATGAGACAATGCTTAACAAATTTGTAATTGACATTTTTCTCCTATCTCATTTGGTTGGTATTTGTTCATATTTGTTCGTATTTATTCCTAACATCTTTGCTAACTTCTCCTAATTTCTTTAATCCTTCGCTAGAGGCGCTGTAATTGCTTTTATTTGATCGGGCACAGCCATGTTACTATACACAAACCTAACGTGTATGTACACTCACCTGCATTTCCTTACAAATTTATTGCGGTGCTTAAGAAATTTTGTAGGAGCTTTGTATTTAAAATTGCATTAAAATACATTTAATTTGATGTTATATTTTAAACAAGTGTCATCATATATTCAAATTCATTTTTTTTTCAAGAAATAATAAAAGTTGAATTTAAACCTGTAGGGGCATGTCGTGCATTACCCAGAGATTTATTTCGTCAAGAATTTTGGGATTTCTACTCGCATTTCAATTTTCTTCTTATCAGATGCATTCAATACAGCTGATGGGAAAGCGTAATAAAATTTAAATCTGTCAACTGCTGCACAGTAATTTTACTCATGAGCACAATACGTACACTCATCGGCACAGTACGTACACTCATGGGCATTTCCTTACAAAATTATTGCGGTGCTTAAGGAATTTTGTAGGAACCTTGTATTTAAAATTGCATTAAAATACATTTAATTTGATGTTATATTTTAAACAAGTGTCATCATATATAAAAATTCATTTTTTTTCAAGAAATAATAAAAAGTTGAATTTAAACCTGTAGGGGCATGTCGTGCATTACCCAGAGATTTATTTCTTCAAGAATTTTGGGATTTCTACTCGCATTTCAAATTTCTTCTTATCAGATACATTCAATTCAGCTGATGGGAAAGCGTAGTAAAATTTAAATCTGTCAACTGCTGCACAGTAACTTTACTCATGAGCACAGTACGTACACTCATCGGCACGGTACGTACACTCACCGGCATTTCCTTACAAAATTATTGCGGTGCTTAAGGAATTTTGTATTTGTATTTAAAATTGCATTAAAATACATTTAATTTGATGTTATATTTTAAACAAGTGTCATTATATATTCAAATTCATTTGCATTACCCAGAGATTTATTTCGTCAAGAATTTTGGGATTTCTACTCGCATTTCAATTTTCTTCTTATCAGATAGATTCAATACAGCTGATGGAAAAGCGTAGTAAAATTTAAATCTGTAGATTGCTGCTCTCAGCGTCATTTACATGTCTAGGAGGAAAACATAAAAAAAAATTTTTTTTAACTGAAAATGAGTTTCTGGAAATACCCTACGTCATTCTCGGGAGGCGTGCATTCAAACTTAACAACACATAATGAGCAGAAGCATGACTAAGGCTTCCTCTTTTAGATCCCAAATATATTTATTGCGTGGAAATCGACGTTAACAAAGAACAAACGTGCAGTAAACTACGAAATACCTAGAATTTTTTTTTTGCTCCTTCAGATTCCCAGAAAAACGTATTTATAAACATAGCAGAGACAATGGTAGTTCCCGAGCATGAAATTGCCGAAATTGTTTCCTTGCAAAGCCACTTTTAATTCGCCATGACTGTTATTTATTGCAGTTGCGGAAATGTCTGAAAATGCAAAGTCATTAGAGAGTTTTCGAAATCACTTTCTTCCAGCGCTTGTTGCTACTACTCAGTTACTTCTTCCTGTATTTTCCAACTAGCCATTTTATTTCCGACCGCTGGCCAGGGCTACATGGCCAGTGATTACTAAATGTGACACTCACACATTAAATATCAAAATTCGTTTCAAATTTAAGCATAACAAGAAAGATCAATGATGCATAAAACATTGATTGTGAAACACTTTGCAATTGAAATGCAATTTTATTTAAACAACTCTGAAATGTGATACATTCAGCGCTAATATTTTTTAAATTATCGCAGTACTACAGTAATTTATTTTATTTGAAAACCTCAAACTTCATAAAAAAAGACAATGCTGGTTACACAAAATGATCTTTATTTAAATGACGTCATCGAAATCGTCTGCCTCTCTATGTAAAAAATGGAAACCATATTTTATTTTGTAATGAGTCTCGTATATCGGTTTATATAATATGAGAATAATTATTATTTCAATTTTCATTTAAAAAACTACCTCATATATTTTGCTTAAATTTTTTTTACATATTTTATGTAATAACTTCAATATTTGCTAAAATCGTCGAAGCAATTTGCGAATATTAGCTTCATTTAATTGTTTTTTGAAAAATTAAGTCTCCTAGAGCTCAAAGTATTTCATCTTTCCAACCCGGGTTATACCCCAAACTAATTGGGTAGTATTATTCATTTTTATTCCCAAATATCCCAGAGACCGTCTCAATAACATACTAAAATTTCTTTTCGATAATATCACTTTTACGGCAGTTATCGTGAGAATAGACAGTTAGAGACAGAATGGCCGAAGTCGTACACACTTTTCAACTATGTCAGAAAGTTAACAAGAAAGATCAATCATGCATAAAGCATTGATTATGAAACACCTTCCAACTGCAATGCAATTTTTTTAAACATCTCTAAAATGCGATACATTCAGCGGTGATATTTTTAAAATTATCACAATACTATAATAATTTATTGTACTATTTATTTATCTTAAAGCCATGGCGGTAAAAGTATTTTCTAACTCCATGATTAAAACTTCATCGAAACACGCAATACTATAGAATCGTCTGCGTCTCTATGTAAAATCAATGAATGTTTCATTCATATCAGCTATATTGCAGATTCCAGAGCTAAATAATTTTGCGTTAACGAAATTCAGCAATTCTTATACAACTCATTTTATAGCTTGATGTGTTTACATTCTCCATACGTAAAAATTAGGCTTCGTTGTAGACATAATCAAAGTTTGATGATCATTTAAGTTCCTAAATATTGTAATTGCGTTGGCGCAGTATACAGATGCACAGAAAAAAAAATAAAGCGGTTTTTAGACGCATATACAGCTAAATATAAATTAAAAAGAACTTTAAAAATCACGATTTCATGGGCGAGACAGGCCAGTGGTTAGGGCGCGGAAATTGCATTCGGACGGCCCGAGTTCGATTCCCGCCACTACCAAAACTGTCGCCGTGTTCACGCGGAGTACGATCACGTTAAGCATGTGAGTCTGTAAGTCCTTCCGAGAGGTTGGTGGTAGGGGAAGGAAGGTACGGTCCCTGTAGATGTCTCCCCCACTGAGTTCCGGTCTAAATTGGGTGACTCTTCCCGGCTGTCACAACAGATACCTTTCTGGTAGGTCGGACGGTCTGGGTCGAAGAAGAAAAATCACAATTTTGACACAAGAAGGATGCCGGGCCAACGGCCGTACCGTGCTGAAAACACCGGTTCTCGTTAGATCACCGAAGTGAAGCAGCATCGGGCGCGGTTAGTACTTGGTGGGTGACCACCTCGGAACGCCGCGTGCTGTTGGCCATCTCGGGTGCGGTATCCCCGTGGTTTGCGCGCTAGATTTGCACGCTGCCACAAATGCCGCCGTGTTCATGCGGAGTACGATCACGTTAAACATGTGGGTCCGTAAGTCCTTCCGAGAGGTTGGTGGTAGGGGAAGGAGGGTACGGTCCCTGTGGGTGCCACCCCCACTGGGTTCCGGTCTAAATTGGGTGGCACTTCCCGGCCGTCCATACAGTTACCTTACACCTTTCTGGTAGGTCGGACGGTCTGGGTCTCAACAACAACAACAAGAAGGATGCCGGGCGCGGTAGCCCATTGGTTAGCGCGCTGGAGTTGCACTCGGTAGGCCCGGGTTCGATTCCAGCCACTGCCAAAACTGCCGCCGTGTTCATGCGGAGTACGATCACGTTAAACATGTGGGTCCGAAAGTCCTTCCGAGAGGTTGGTGGTAGGGGAAGGAGGGTACGGTCCCTGTGGATGCCTCCCCCACTGGGTTCCGGTCTAAATTGGGTGGCACTTCCCGACCGTCCAAACAGTTACCTTACACCTTTCTGGTAGGTCGGACGGTCTGGGTTTCAACAACAACAAGAAGGATGCCATATTTTATATTGAAGTAGGTCACGTGATCTCTTTATATAAATATGGGTGCAATTATTATTTTAATTTTTATTTAAAAAACTGCCAAAGATATTTTGCTAAAATTTTTATATATTTTATGGGATAATTTGAATACTTCATTTTTTCAACCCGGGTTCAATCCAAAATTAATTGGGCGATATTATTCATTTACATTCCCATATGTTCCACAGACCGTCTCAACAATACGCACTAAAATGTCATTTTGATAAAGTTATTTTTACGGCAGTTATCGTTCGAACGGTCAGACAGACAGATACAGAATGACCGAAGTCATAAGCGCTTTTCAACTATGTTGTAAAGTGTTAAAAATGGAGCACATTTTATTTTTCTGTTAACATGGAAATTGGTGTACGAGCCAAGATTCCAAAACTTCATATATCACCTTTAATTGCGCCCATCTACATTTCAACAAAGAGTTTTTTATTTAGCGGAGAAGTGAGTTTCGCGATTACTTTACATGTAGAACATTTTGGGGGTAATGCATCTGCAATACAGCACACCCTGAAATAAGTTTTTGGAAATTTCAATTTGACTAAAGTGCAAATAAATTACCAATTTATATCTGCTGAATGTGGGTTAGAACATACATTTTCTGGGCTCTATATGTGTATTTTAATAAATTGTAAGTCGTGATCAGCCACAGTTAGCATGATTTGGCTCATCTTTTCAACAAAGGTTTATGATTGTTGTCCAACAATTCGAAACAAATTGTTTAACAAATTGTTTATCCCATCACAAAACCCCGTTCCATATGTAATAGGAATTGGAAGAAATTGAAGGTATGGTAGCCCGCAACTGTAATGGCTAAATCCCAGTGACCGGTACGGTCGTTTTTTTTTTTTTTTATCGCGCCAAATCGGCGATAAGCGGAGTGCTATGTTGCAACTTTGGTAACTCTTTAACTCTTCATAATCACAGTAACTTGGCGAGTTAGTTGGATACTATGGCAACTGTCTCAACATCGGGTGCCAGAAAAGTCGTCAAATTCAAGACCGTACCGGTCTTTGGGATAATGCCAGAAAAATTGTAGAAAACTTTTAATATAAAACTTAACTACCTCATGATCCTGTGAAATTAATCACAATTTAAAGCCTTGCAATTAAACGCATTCTCGCCAAATTTTCAGTTCTACTGAATTCAAATGAGGCCCAATAATCTATAGCGAATGCTTTACGGTAGTTTTATTTAATTGTTTTAACCACTGCAAAAAATTAGACGAGAAAAAAAATCACCTATTTTCATGGTTCTGACTGCAATCCTATATAAACATCTTTGCTTGTATTTGTTGATAGACAATTCCAAGATTTGTGTAAAGGGAGTTTGGCAGCCTAGTGGTTAGCTTGCGAGGATTGCACTAGGACGACCCGAGTTCCATTCCCGTATCTGCCCAAACTGTCCCGTGTTCACGCAGAGTACAAGCACGTTAAATCTGTGGGTCCGTAAGGCTTTCTCAGAGGTGGGTGGTAGGAGAAGGAGGGTATGGTCTCCGGGGATGCGGTCTAAATTGGGTAGCACTTCCCGGTCGTCCAAGTAGATACCTTACACCGTCGGGTAGGTCGGACGGTCTGGATCGAAGAAGATTTGAGTAAAATATGCTAAATATATTTAATTTTGAGAAAAGCATATTTCCAATACTTTTATTTCCTTTAAAATATAGTTTATGCATGGACGTATTTAAACGGGGTCGAAATTTCGAATATTGTGGTTTTCCAATTTTTAGCGTGATGCTCGTATGTTCGTCTCAATGGATTGCCATCTGCGTAATGTATATAAGCATTCTAAGTAAAAAAAACCTTCACCCGATTTATACGAAATTTGGTATTCGTATAAAAATTACGCTACCCTATATTGCTCATTAGATATTGGATAGAATTGAATATAGAGCAGGTCATTTTTTTATAAAATGTTTGCAGAAATTGGGAAAAGTGAAAGATATACGTATAACTTTCCTTAAACGAAGTGATTTTTATTCAGTATTTGATAACAAAGGAAAAAGACAAAGATGACAAAGAAGAAAGAAATGACTACACTTGTCAAGATATTTTAATTTGCATTTATCTTTAAAGCCATTATAAAATGCGATCAAGTCTCCAAATTATAATTTAAATAATTTTAAAAGAACAAATTCCATATAATTTAAAATAAGTTTACATTTTGTGTATTATTCTGCGATATAAAATTAATTGAATTTTATAGATAATGAAAAAGAAAAAGAAAAGGATTTGAGTCTGCAGTGAATGGCATGTGCTGTCCACGTCAGTTTTGCTTTATATATATTATAAAATAACATTTAATACTATGCAATAAATTTTTTATCATGGTAATTTAAGATTGACGTGATTTGGATGTTTATATGTTTATTGTTCTACCAATTTTACTCTTTTTATTACGTTTTTCGTATTGGGAATATAGATAGTTCATCTGGATAAAAAAATATATATATTTAAACGAATTTTTAGTCTATTGAGTAGTGCAGATGGCAAAAGTGTATTATTTGCTTATCATAATTATGGTATAAATTATTTGCAAGAACATACGCAACAATAAATTTGTAATGGAGCCTTCATATAGTAGCAAGTGTGTCACTTTTAATTTTGACAGAATTATTAAGCATTTTTATTCTCCTTTACACACCGTTTTCGTGCACGGATTTTCGAAAAAATAGAAGTGACATCGCTAGAACCTTAAATGAAAATAAAGCACCCTCCCCCCCCCCCCACCTAGTCACACCGAAATTCGGTGCTGAATCCATATCAGTAATCATCAAGGCTCTATCTATAGCCAATACTGAGAAATAGATATTGCAATTATAATGTAATTTTTTTAATAGGAAGTGGCATTTCATGAATTGAAAGTGGAAATCCTTAGTATGATCACCAGCCCCCGCTAGAATTTGCTGCTGAATCTATATATCAGTCATTATCTATACCAGGGCTGCTAATATTGAATTTGCAATCTACATTTTTTGTATAGCGTCATCACGATTTACATATATACGGGAAAAATAGGAATATGATATAATATGTTTTTCACGAAAAGTGAGAGAAAAGAATATAAAATCAAGTAAAGTGAAATAAGAAAAGTCGTAGAAGTAAAGTGAAATATGAAAAATCATAGAAGAAAAGTGAAATATAAAAAGTTGTAGAAGTAAAGCGAAATATAAAAAATAATCAGCAAAAGGTGATCATTTAATTATGATAGTTGCACACATCGGAACTGATAATTTCATAAAAATTTGAAATTAAATTTTTTATACAGCCTCCACAATAAATAAAAGAATAAATTAGTAAGTTTTGCGCCACGCTTAATTAGGACGAAAGAAATATTTTTAATGAATAATTGGCTGCTATATTTATAATTATATTTCTTGACATATTATAGTGTGAATAGTTAAAAAACCCTGAAAGTAATTATAGGGGACATTTGCAAATATATTCAAAGCAGAAAAACCCAAATGGTGTCTTTCCAGACATTATAGGATATCAATTTGATTGTGCATTTTATTTAACAATCAATTTATTATTCAATTTATTTGTTACATTTTATTTAACACAAACACGGCGAAAATTATTGCACAAAGAAATTTGTTTGGATTTTCCTTATTTTACATTTAATTTTGAAGAATTCGTTTGATGCTGGTTCCTGGTAATTGAATGAAAACTATGCATTAATAATAACTATGCATTAATAATATAAGCGAATTTTTCATCAATAGGTACCAAATAATTTTCCATTTCCAACATTAAGTGCTGCGCAAAATTTACTAATTGATATACTTCTGACTGGAAGGGATCGTATGAAAAATTAAATTTACCATTCTTATAGCATTATTTGATTTAGTGGTTGCAATCATCACAGATAATTTCTCCCCCTGTTTGCTGATTATTTTTCTTCTCCCACTTTACAACATTTCAGTGGAAACGAAAATTATACAATTTATCATATAATCATATCACAAAGAAACAAAATTAGGAACATAGTAAATACTGACGTAAGGCAAAATTATATTAATGAGTCCGTTGGCACTGTCCAGATATGACAATATTTTTAAAGCCGGGATTATACGGTGAAAAAGATAATCGTAAACACTGATCAAAGTGTTCACCACTTAAAGAATTTCCTATCTCTGATTTCATAGTATTCATATATAAAAATGCTGATCACGTAAAGGCAAAACAAGATATATGAAGAGAGCCAAACATTCTGCTCAGAAATAGGTATTTAGTGGGCTATAAAATATGGTATAATAATCATAGAATCAGAGCACAGCGAGTAATTCAATTGAGTACGGAATATTTTGGATTATAGTTCTATAACATTGTTTTACTACGTCTGTTAACAAATTAGTAAATATTATATATTTTACGTTTGAAACATAAGTAATATTTCATATTTAGCGTTAATTTCAATTCTTATTGGAATCATTTAATGGAATGAGTTAATTATATGTAATGGAGAGAGAAGTAATGATCTATTTAAAATCACCCCGGGATTGACGGGAAATTCACGATTGGCTTGCAATCCTAAGCTCTTATCTACAACCGATTCTGGGAAATAGATGTTCCAGGGAAATGAAAATTTTTGAACCGGAATTTGGAAAAACACCAGAAGTGTAAATATTTAGTGAACCGCATTATATCTAGAATTTAAGGCTGAATCAATATCAGTTATCATCTAAGATCTGTCTTTATATTCAATCCTGAGAAATAGATGTTTCAAAGAAATTTTTTGAACCGTAAATGGTAAAAAAAAAAAAGTGGAAATACTTAGGCAATCCCCGCAACTTTTCCCAAATGTGATGCTAAATCCATATGAGTCATATCAAAACTCTAAGAAGTGAAAAAGGAAACAGAAGTGGAAATTCTTAGTGAACCTCTCTTCCTTCAAAATATAATGCTGAATCCATATCAATTATCATCAAAGCTCGAGTTATAGCTAATCTTGAAGAAATACATGTTTCACTGAAAATAAAAGTATGTGATTCATAATGAAAAAACCGGAAGTAGAAATCCTTTATGAGCCCTTCAGAATTAAATGCTGAATACACATTAATCACCATCTAAGCTCTATCTGTTTAGGATTCTGAGAAATTTATTTTCCAAAAATACTTTTTGGCAAAAACGGCATGGTAAATTATTTGCCACCAATAACAACTTTATTACACGTTGATTAATATTTTATAAATGATTAACATCCCGTGTAATTAATAAATAATTAACCTTTGATTTCTTTCATACTCTTCCTATCATTGAAAATAATCTCTTGCCCCATTTTCAATCAATTAAAAAAATCAAGAAATGAAAGGTAAATAAATATGAAAATTCAATTTTTTTCCTATTTTACAAAATAAATTTACTAAAAAAAAATAACACTACTTAGGTTTCTTAATCCGAAATCCTTTATATTTTTATGAAACATAGGAAATCAATATTCGATTTTTCTCTACAAATGTTCCTTCAATTTCCATAGATAAATTACTTACTGAAAGCAATTATTATATACTATGTATCTTACCAACATGAAACGTGAAAAATTCTTTTTGTTTTGCGTTTCGTTTCCATGGTTACCGGTCCAACCAATTCCGCACTCGATTCAAACAGTTGCCACATCCATACAAAAATGCACGCATGCTGATTTCCAACCCAGCTAAGGTTTTTCCTGTCCAAAATATCATGAATAAAACAGATGACCGAGGAAAGAATAACGCGGGGAGGGGAGCGAAAAACAACAAAAAAGGACAAAAAATAACCTTCTAATCAGTTCACTTGTCAGAAACATAATTTATTTGAGCAATAAGCTGCCGCATGTTGACTGGAACCAGCAGACGATCGTACTGCCTTATAATTGTACGTGAGTGGGTTTTAGGTCTACTGAGAATGGCAACAGTTCTGAAAGTTTAATTTAATGGAGGACGAGCGCAGAATGCAGAATTGTTCTAAATGGAGAATATCTTTTGAAGCAAGGAATGAAAATAGTGTACTGAAAGAAGGTTTTATGGCGTGTTTGGCTGTCAGATAAGTCAGTATGAACGTTGAGAACGAGGCTGAAATTTAGAGACATGTCTTTCTGCACTTCGTTTGTCATACCTGAGTTTGAGTTTTTACAAAACGGCGAATTTAGGTGTTGAACGTTTGACAACCTGTCTTAATGGTTGACGAGCATGTGACGCACAATACCGAGAAAATTATTTTGTAGTCGTCGTTTGATGGTTTGTGCATTTATCTTTAATATAATTGAAGATGAAACTTTCACGCTAGATTACATACACAAATAAACATAATAACTTCGTTATCCTTTTTTAATGTACTTTGAATGTTCGAATCTATCAAGTGGCGCTGTTTTTGATAGGTAGCGAGTTTCTGTCGGATATAAAATAAGCAGTTTCTCAGTAATTGTTGCTGTACTTCTCCGCTTTATCGAATTATCTGGGTTATATTTTTATTAAATTTCAAATATTGGCAACGTGTAATAGTTGCATCCATTGACAAATACATTTAATCTTGTAACTTACTTAGCCTGGGCGCAAATATATGTTTAAAAGCACAACCACACAATTTTATTCTAATCTGCACAATAAGTTCTGGAGTTATATATTTGCTTTAAGCAACATATTTTCGGGGGAAAATGACAAAGTCTTTGAATCGTTTTATTTAAGAAATAGTTAGAAGAATTAAAATGATTCTACAGTCGAACACTCGCAATAAAGTCAGACTTCGAAAGATAATTAATGTCCTAGAATTATTGAAAACATAGTTAGAAGCAAAAATGATAATCGCATTGTGGAAAATCGGTTTATGTTTTCTACAAAAACCAAAACAGGAAAATGTACAGGATATGCAACTTTAAACGTTTATTTTTATCTCAAATGCTAAAATATAAACCCACAAATTATGCAGTATTAAATGTCGAGATAGATAATATACAACATAAACCGATTTATTGCAATATGCGTTTATGCTTGTAATGTCTTCTTTTTTTTTACTGGCAAAATTTATTTCTTTTACCGAATGTTGATTTGTTTTGAAGGTATGTTTGTTAGTACACTGTAGTGGAAAATTTAGAAAACTACTGAACCCAGAAAAATATAATGTAGAAAAGCACAACCATTCTTAAGAGTCGACGTTACTGAAAATATATCACTCGTTAATATCGGAAAAGGGATTTTTAATTTATGAACTATAATAATGATCCTTTTGGACGGTTAATGCAAGGCGAGGATGAAAACATAAAATAGATAGCGACCACTTTCTGAGATATCTAGTTGATTGTTACAGTTGTCTATTGTTGACTGCATTAATACGATTATCACATTGCGTAAATTTGTAAAATCAACACTCCATAAAAGCCGAAGAATGGGTAATTGGTGGCAAAAATTTTGCCATACTGTTATCGTTACGAAAAACTTTTCCTTGAAACATCTCTTTCTCAAGATGTGCTGTAGACCGAGCTAAGATGATGAATGATTTGAATTCAGCATCATTATCAGGAGGATAATGGGAGTGTGTGTGTGTGTGGGGGGGGGGGGGGCACAAAGAATTTCCACTAATGGTTCTTTTTCCATTTCCGATTTAAAAAAAATAAATTTTATTTGTTTATATCTATTGCTTATGATTGGCTTTAGATAGAGCTTAGATAATAACTCATATTAGCATTAAATTCTAGAGGAGGTAGGGACAATGTTTTACAGCGTATTCTTGAATTTTGCCTAAATGTTATTGCGGAGAAGCTTGCAAATGTGAAAATCAGTTGGATTTTTCTTTTACATTCTTATACTCATATACGAATATTTTTAACTGAAATCAATGTATTCTATATAATATTATGCAATGTTAATAGTTTTTACATGCATTTCTCTGTTCTTTTTAGTGTGAATAACAATTTTGTATTCTTGAATTTTGCCTAAATGTTATTGCGGAGAAGCTTGCAAATGTGAAAATCAGTTGGATTCTTCTTTTACGTTCTTATACTCATATACGAATATTTTTAACTGAAATCAATGTATTCTATATAATATCATGCAATGTTAATAGTTTTTACATGTATTTCTCTGTTCTTTTTAGTGTGAATAACAATTTTGTATTCTTGAATTTTGCCTAAATGTTATTGCGGAGAAGCTTGCAAATGTGAAAATCAGTTGGATTTTTCTTTTACGTTCTTATACTCATATACGAATATTTTTAACTGAAATCAATGTATTCTATATAATATTATGCAATGTTAATAGTTTTTACATGCATTTCTCTGTCCTTTTTAGTG
The DNA here is from genome assembly GCA_951213105.1 of Amaurobius ferox. NCBI lineage: Eukaryota > Metazoa > Arthropoda > Arachnida > Araneae > Amaurobiidae > Amaurobius > Amaurobius ferox. The sequence goes on along the minus strand of OX578143.1, from coordinate 74,752,385 downwards.
TGAATAACAATTTTGTGTTAATATACATTTTTAGATTGTAATGTTGTACTGACTACTGATACAATATGTCTGAATTATATGCAACAGCTGTACGCATTTGTCACACGAAGAGGTTGATACATTTATGGACTAATTAACGGTTAAAACAATGCAGTCACATTGCAATTTAACGAAAAAGAAGAGCCGGCTAATTGTATTAGTTAAATTGAGGGAAATCGTTATATGAGGGTAAGAAATTTAAAATTGATCCCGACCGTCTATACATTCTGTGAAATCAATCATATCTATCTAAGCTATTAAAACGCGTTCGATCATGTATGGTTGCGTGTTTATATGTATTGTTGTGACATTTCCTCTGAAATTGTGGGTGTACTCTCAAGATATAAGAATGAGTCCAAGTTTATGGATAACTAACACATTTATTTACGAGCACAGCGTAAAACAGGAACAATATACAGCGAATAGCTCGATAACCACTAAACAACTGGCAGGTACAGTAAAACGCAATTAAATACTTACTAATTTCGCAAAACAGTCGATACTATTCTCAAAACATTGACTTATTTCACAATTTAAAGTCGCTCGTATCACGTCAACTATTACGGCAACTCCGCTTATATACTCTCCATAGAAACTTCCAGGGAGGGACTTGTACCTCCAAGAATATTCATTATAGTATCAAGAAACTTCTCGTACCTTCGAAAAGTTGCTAAATTGACGATAAATCGCCAAACTTAGCAACCCTTCACCAAGAGTTCAAATATGGCAACCATACAATGGAATAATAGAAATGACTGCATGTAAAGGTGGCTTTCCCTTCTGGTTCTCAAAAGAGCCCCCCAGTGAAGGCATTTGCGGTATTGTTATGAATTTGTAAAATGCTTTGGTGTCCCTCACCTTCCTTAATTTCGTACTTTTCGAAGACCAGACGGAAAAAACAACCGTACCACATAATTTCCCATGACGTGAATCTAGGATTGCCATATGCCGAAGTTCGAAGAAGGATTGCCAGATTTGGCGATTTATCGCCAATTTGACGACTATCCGAAAGTTCGAGAAGGACCCCGAAATAACGATTTTATTCTACGGGATATCAGATATTTCTAGAAGTTTCTACAGTGAGATACTATAAAAGGAGTCATCACTCAGTCGGAGAGCGGTTGATGCGATACGAGCTACACTGAACTGTGATTTTTGTCAACGTTTTAAGAGTAAGCCGCTGTTTTTGTTATATGACTTTCGTCAACGTTTTGAAAATAATATCGGTTATTTTGTGAAATCAGTAGAACATTTAAGTGCTGTTTTACTGTGTATTGTCCCTGTTTATGCTATGCTTATGAATAAACCTGTTTGTTATCCATAAATTTGGACTCATTCTTGTATCCGGACCCTCACGTACACGGTTCCAGAGAATATGTCGCAAAAGAATGCTAATATGTTCCACGATTAAAAACGTAACTTCTTAAAATATAAAGTTGTCATTTTTTAGACATTTCTGACGTCTTTGTCGGAAGACAAGAATATTAGCGTTCAAACTGCCTTCGAAAAATGTGCTCCATATTTAATCAATCGTGCCAAGAAACTTAGAAACAATCTAATGTACAATTTACCGACTACTTTACTTACATCCTGTTTTAGCCTGTCCCTGCGTGACTTTGCGAATTCAGCCCTCCTACTTTTTGCATATCATCACGGTTGATCCGTCAACCATAAAATCACCTTTACGCGTTGTCGCCATTTTGTCTAGTACTCGTTTCGAAAATGATCATTTTATAATGCAAATGCAGTGACGATCGGGCTATACTGTGTGTCCTCGTCTTGGTATTGAAAGGGCGCCTTCTTTATAATTTCTTTATCATACTACTAAAGCAGGGGTGTCAAACTCAATCTTGTAAAGTGCCAATTTTTTTTTCAAAGTATATCAGCGACCGGGATTCAATTAAGCACTGATTTGACATAAAAAAATATTTTATTTACATTTAAAGTATACACCAAAATTAAAATGGCATCAAGTCATAACGGTTAAAAACTGCAATATTTTCAAGAATCGGATACATGACATCTTTTTAGCTTCATCATTGATGTTTGGCGCCGAATGTTCGATGTTTGGCGCTTCATTAAGTCATCAATGTTTGGCGTCAAATGTTCGACGTTTGGCGCTTCCTTATGTCGTTGATGTTTGGAGTCAAATGTTCGATTTTTGGTGTTTCATTAAGTGATCGATGTTTGGCGTCAAATGTTCGATGTTTGGCGTTTCCTTATGTCATTGATGTTTGGCGTCAAATGTTCGATGTTTGGCGTTTCATTAAGTCATCGATGTTTGGCGTCAAATGTTCGATGTTTGGCGTTTCCTTATGTCATTGATGTTTGGCGTCAAATGTTCGATGTTTGGCGCTTCATTATGCCATCGATGTTTGGCGTCAAATGTTCGATGTTTGGCGTTTCCTTATGTCATTGATGTTTGGCGTCAAATGTTCGATGTTTGGCGTTTCATTAAGTCATCAATGTTTGGCGTCAAATGTTCGATGTTTGGCGTTTCCTTATGTCATTGATGTTTGGCGTCAAATGTTCGATGTTTGGCGCTTCATTATGCCATCGATGTTTGGCGCTTCATTATGTCATCAATGTTTGGCGTCAAATTTTCGATGTTTGGCGGTTGTACTGATTTTGAGAATTGACTAAAGATGCTCATCTGTAAGTCATGAACGACATTGAGATTTATTAATATGATATTTATTAAAAAATATTTTATGGTGGGGATAGTGCACTGACGAGGTATGACTGCGCCTAGAAAAAAAAACAAGGCGATATACTGCATTATAATATTAATAGAGGCTTACGCAATTTAAAAAGAATACGCACTTGTGACAGAGATATGTACGTGCTCAACAGGTATTTGTAATCTGTATCTGTGTTCGATGTATAGAAAATCTATTCATGAAATTCGAGTATTTACTAATTGAGGTCGCGGGCCGCATTAAAATTCTCCGGGGGCCATTCATGAGCCTCGGGCCGTATGTTTGACATACTTGTACTAAGGTGAAATTATTTTGGAATTTGTTTTTTCCATTGCAGATGAATGCAGGCTTCAACCGATTTTACGTTTACGTAATCAGTGCTTGGTGAACTTTTAATATTAGAAGTCTATCTATTGGATATTTTATAAAAGTTCTCACAGAAAGGATATACCCGAGTACTCTCATACCGAAATAAAAAATCTGATGTGGGCAGCACATGACTTTCCCTGCAGACTCAAATTCAATTTTTTCTTTATTTCTTTAATAATTCATTAAATTGAGTTTAATTGCACAAAGTAACACTAAATTTGTATTTTTAATTCAATTTTTGTTTTTATTTGGTAATTGGACATTTTTCCAAAGGCGGCATAACAAAAATGCGAAAAATCTCAAATATCTCGAGAACGGTTAGTCCTAGAGTAATAGAGTTATTCTTATTCTTTTCCGTCAAAGAGTACGTATAACACAAGCATTTAATTGATACATTTGAACATACTTGGTTTTTTTTTTAGATTTTGGAGATTTTTGCGGGTCATTTCGTAAAAAACGGCAGGTTGTTCTTTTCCGAATCGTATCAAAATCTAATCAGCCCCAGAGTATCTTACAAGTAACTTATCTACCAAATTTTGTGAAATTTGGTCAATTAGTATTTCAGCTAGGGTGGATATATTTGATTTTAGTGGGCCATTTCGTAAAAGAAGACGGGTTATTTTTTTCCGAATCGTACCAAAAACTAATCAGCGTCAGGGCCATACCCAAGTGACTTACCTACCAAATTTTAGGAAATTCGATCTATTAGTTTTTGAGTTGAAGTGGATACATACATTGTACAGATACACACACAGACAGACAGACACACACACAGACATCACGCTAAAAATAGTTTTTTCGTATTCTAGAGGTCTCGAAACGTGTAGATCCGTCGAAAACTCGAGTTGCGATTTTCGGCATGATTCCAATATTTTCCCTATGCATTACCACGTATTGCAGAGAAAGTAAAATCAGATAGAAGCACAACTTACAATTAAATATATATATAAATAATAACAATTTTACAATTATAATAACATTTTGTGCATTAGAGTATTCTAATGGAAGCTTGTATGGTAGTTAGCAAATAACTTAATACTGCCACTCTGTAAATAATAAATAATTAAAATTTTGCTGTTGCTGGAAAAAAAATAATACATGCAAATATATAGTAGTAATACAGATGATATAAACAAAGCAGTCAAATGAAAAAGAAGGAAAACACAATTTTCATTCTTTTAATATTGTCTGAGGATTAAAAAGTTTATTTGTTTTATTTCGGTAATTTCTGAAGTCTCCACAATTTTAGAAATAAAATTGATTTTTCAATTTTATTTATCAGTAAGATAACTTGCTTACAATTTTGTAAATCTTTCTTTAGGGAGACAATTCACAAAATTATAGCACATAGCGTTTTCTTGATGCTATTAAAAATATTGTCTATTCAACGTTGACAAACGTAGAATAATGGATCAGGGCGAAACTGGTCCATGGATGATGTTGCATGCAGTGAGAGCGCGATCCTAACTTTGGGAGTGCCACTATAGGCGGGTTCTATGAATACAAAATGTTTGATTTAGGGAAAACAGTTTAAGAATTGTGTTCGCCTTTTTAAAAAGAGCTGCTGCTTTTGACGTCATTGATCATTATGACGAGAGGTCCAATATATATGAATAATGGACTTTCAAAGAAGCACCGCAAATGTAGCTTATATTCAAGAGATATAAATCGATATCAAAGTCTAAATCATGTATGTGCCACATTTTTCCAATAAGGAAATAATTACCCTTTTTTTATCGTGCACAACGTTATAAGAGTATCTAGGAATAATAATATACTTGGTGGCCACCATATCTTATGCATCTTTGCACTTTTATTTATTTTGAATCATACAAAATTGTTTTTTATTTATCTGCCTTTTCAAACAGTGTACATAGCATTAAAAATTTTACGTGTCCAATTCACCGCTGTCCTTACAAAAGAACAAGATTTGATTTTGTGGGAAAACAATGAAAACTAAGGAATTAAAAAAAAATTCTCAGAAAACAAAAAGTGTTTTCAATGTCTTCTCCTACACACCAGCGGCGCTGGAAAAAGTAGAATATTGTTTTTAACAACACACACACAAAATTGTACCAAAATTGAGGGTGCAAGCAGATTCAATTCAAAATAATACTACATACTTTAAAAATAAAGACAACCAAAAAATTAGCCATAATTAAAAGTATTTCACTAAAATCTCCTTTTACGACGTACTAAAATTACACAGCCATAGCAGTTTCGTGCATTACTATGCAAGGCAACTTTATTCAAATGACATCATTAAAATATAAATCGCCTGACTCTTTATGAAAAAGCAGTAAATATTTCATTCATACATTTTTTTCCATTCCTTTCATTCATCCCAATACTAGAATAATTTATTTTACTTAAAAACTTAAAACCATGGAGGTAAAAGCAATTTAACTCTATGCTTAAAACTTCATCGAAAAAGTCTGCTATAAAATCGTCTACGTCTCTATGTAAAATCAATGAATGTTTCATTCATATCAGTTATATTGCAGACTCTAGAGCTAAATAATTTTGTATTAAAGAAATTCAGCCATTCTTATACAACTCATCTTACAGCTTCATGTGTTTACATTCTCCATAAGTGCAAATTAAGCTTCGTTGTAGAAATAATCAGAGTTTGGTGATCATTTAAACTCAAAAATATTCTAATTGCGTTGTTTCAGAATATACATGCACATAAAGTAAGTAAAGAAAAGCGGTTTTAGGACGGATACAACATAAACATAAATTAAAAAGAACTTTAAAAATCTCGATTTTGACACAAGATGGATGCCATATTTTATTTTGAAGTGGTTCACGTGATCTCTTCATATGATATAGGTGTAGTTATTATTTTAATTTTTATTTAAAAAACTACCAAATATATTTTGCTGACATTTTTTTTTTATATTTTTATGGGATAATTTGTATATTTTCTAAAACTTTTGAAGCAATTCGTGAATTTTAAATTCGTTTAAAAAATGTTTGAAAAATTAGGTCCCGTAGGGTTCAATGTATTTCACTTTTTCAAACTCGGTTCAATCCAAATCTAATTGGGTGATATTATCCATTTATATTATTCATTTATTCCATATGTTTCATAGACCGTCTGAACTAAATACTAAACATACTACTTATATTCATATTAAAAATCATGGTACCAAATTTAATTAGATGCATTCAATTTGTTCGAAATTTTTTGTTCTCAAACAGACATAATTGAAAAAGCTTATCTGTATTCAGGGGGAATGTCGCAAAGGATAAATCCACCAAACTCAGAGAACTTGATAATGCCCCCTATAGGTTGATTATGTGAGCATAATAGAATGTTTCAGTGATTTTAAATGGAATACAACCCAAAAACTCTATATAAATGTGATTTAGAACAATAATTTTAGATTCGTTTGTGAACCACTTAGGAGAATTCCTCGGACTACTGTTGAACCATGTATCAATTTTGAGAATGTTTTTGTTTTTAAAATCTTCTTTTCTCAACATTGCACATCTATACGTTTAGGCATTTCCACTGATATATAGAACAAGTCCCTACTCTACTCTGTTCGCCGCCACGTTCTGTCACGTGCATAAAACTGTTTCCAAATTAATATAGGGGATAAAACTTTAGTAAGGAATGAATCTACGCTTCAAAATTCGTACCATCTCTTCTTCTTCACCACCAAACATCGATCAGGGAAACCCTGATGAACAATTTCCTTTGTCACCTGTCTGTCGCAGTTCTCCATTTTTGTTATGAATGATACAACTAATGGATAGAGAGCGGAAATATTTAAGGTCGTGACAGATTCGCATAAGTAACGTTAATAACAGAACGTGATAACTCTGAGGTGTGTTTGTGTTCTTTCTTCCCAGGAAAGACCTTCCTGAGAGGCTTCCAGGTTCCTACCTATAGGTCTGCAGAATTCGATGGCTGGAAATGTGGTTTAAATTTTGAAAGTAGATTTTAGAGATTAAGCGTGGAGTAAAATTAAAATTTGATGTATATTGTAAAATAAAGAATGGAAGTTTAAAAGATAAAAATCACTGTTACAAAGTTTTGAGTCTGTGAGGAATGTAACTTAAGGGAAGTACGACTTTTACGTGTAAAAACCTTTCGAAATGTGACATAATTTAGGAATTTTTTTTGTAAGTTATTGACTTCAAGCAAATATATAAAATTTTATAGCTACACACACGCGCATTATATATATATATATATATATATAAATAAAAATTGAAATTTTTAATCGAAAACTATGCATAAACTACAGTAAGTACAAAAAACCCCATCTCTAGCATATCTGTTACAAATAAGTAACTATAGACCTAAGACTAAGGATAAAAATAGAAGGTAACTTATCACTATAATGGTAAGGGGATGAGGGGAAGATGAGTATAAAAAATCATAATTAAAAAGGTATATATATATATATATATATATATAAAATAAAAAAGCAAACACAGCAAAAATGAGAAAAAGCAATAGTAAATAGCTCAAGATTGAAGATCAAGACATGGAGAACAATTAACTGAAACTACACAAAAAACAGCGGTTAGTTCGAAATTGCATTCTCGTCAGGACAGCCATACAATTCGAATTAAAACCGATAGAATAGCCAGTTTCTGACAATGGCGATAGTATTTACCTGTCTACTGGCTAGTGGTAACCTGGCTAGTGGTAAACTGGCTAGTGGTGCCTGTATTACTGTCTACTGGCTAGTGGAAGGACATTATATATATATAAGTAATAAATATGATTTAACGTAGAATATGTGAAGAGCAATAGTAAAGCATCCATAACAAACAAAATAATTCAGTTTCTAACAAGAAAACGTTCAAGAGAATGCTATTCATCAAAATGAAAAACCAGGAAACAATCCTTATAATTTAAAACGAATATTTTAAAATATGGAGTGACGAACAAAGGATTGAAGGGGTGATGTAGTTGTGAAATCGTCAGGGGGTGGCTACAATACACCAGCTTCAAATAGCACATTTCATTTAATAGCCTTGTTACTGTAAACAAAAGGCCATTAGACACCCCAATGTGAGAGAGAATACCCGTCTATTTTATGAGGATCCGTCAAAATTTAATTGATTAAAATGATCTTTTGTATACCAAATTTCAGATCTTTAGGACATAGGAAAGTATGTTTAACTTGCCATGAAAGAAGTTGAAACAGACATACAGACAGTAAACAGTTGGTCATCACGAACGCAGTAAAATATTTTTTAAATAACGAGACGATTATACATGGAACGTAACAAATTAGGCGTTCATCATGATTCGGTAATGAAAGAAAATTCATTAAAGTTCAAGGAAATAAAAAGCCACACAAATAACAAATGGGAACTTTATGTGTATAGCTTTAGACAAAATATCGGATAAGACCTCTGGCATGATATTGTCATGAACCATATTACAACATATGAGAACCCTATTTTCATGAAAAAAAAAACTTATTATATACCACAATTTTGCAAATCTCTATGGAGATCAGCAAGGTCAGTCCTACTATGCAGCTGACGTCAAATTTTTTCTAAAAGATATTTAGCTTGGGTTGCAAAAAGATGCAACAGTCAAGTTCATACTCACAGACCCCACCTATAGGGTGCGTTCTTAAAATTTGCATTGCGTTGCCATTAAAGTTAACAGCATGCATGGACCGATTTTCTGATTGTTCGTCTTGAAAGAGGTCCATAAAATTGTGGTATATTGTCCACATTTATTTTGCTGCCATTGCCGTTATTGGATGTTCCATGTTGACGAGCATTAATAGATTTAGGAGCAGAAGACATACATAGAATTAGGCAATCCTAGATTTAGGAACAACTCTTTATAGGGAGATTCTGGAAATTATGATTCTATCGGGGAAGCTTTAGATTGTCCAACATAAGATATTATCCCCATTATCATATACATATGTATTTATGTTCAGTAATTAATCTTGAATTATATATTTGTGCTACCTCTGTGACATTCGTAGACAGACAGACCTCTATGATATTCATAGACAGACCTTTATGATATTCATAGACAGAATATTTTCCATTATCATATGTGTATTTATGTTGAGTAATTAATTTTAAATTATATATTTGCGTTACCTCTATGATATTCATAGACAGACCTCTATGATATTCATAGACAGAATTATTCCCATTATCATATGTGTATTTATGTCGAGTAATTAATTTTAAATTATATATTTGCGTTACCTCTATGATATTCATAGACAGACCTATACCTTATTCATAGACAGAATTATTTCCATTATCATATGTGTATTTCTGTTGAGTAATTAATTTTAAATTATATATTTGCATTACCTCTATGATATTCATAGACAGCCCTTTATGATATTCATAGACAGAATTATTATTTCCATTATCATATCTGTATTTATGTTGAGTAATTAATTTTAAATTATATATATGCGTTACCTTTATGATAATCATAGACAGAATCATTCCCTTTATCATATGTGTATTTATGTTGAGTAATTAATTTTAAATTATATATTTGCGTTACCTCTATGATATTCATAGACAGAATATTGCAATTCCCCATTATCATATATGTATTTATGTTGAGTAATTAATTTCAAATTATATATTTGAATTACCTCTATGATATTCTTAGACAGAATTATTTCCATTATCATATGTGTATTTATGTTGGGCAATTAATTTTAAATTATATATTTACGTTACCTCTATGATATTCATAGACAGACCTCTATAATATTCATAGACAGAATTATTTCCATTATCATATATGTATTTATGTTGAGTAATTCATTTTAAATTATATATTTGCGTTACCTCTATGATATTCATAGACAGAATTATTCCCATTATCATATGTCTATTCATGTTGAGTAATTAATTTTGAATTACATATTTGCATTACCTCTACGATATTCATAGACAGAATCAACCTTGAATCTAAATTCGCACAATAGTCTTCACAGAGCTGCACATCGATCAGTAAATACTCTGATGAATAGTCTTCTATTGCTACCTGCCTGTACTGGAGTCCTCCTCCACGAATGCTACGAATGATGGATGATGCAAATAATGGATGGAGCACAGACATATTTGCGGTCGGGACAGATGCACATAAGCCACACGAATAACAGAATCGAATGGCGGTGCTCATGTGTGTCTCCAGGATTATTGTTTGTCCAAGTTTTCGTTTTAACATACACTGCAAAACATTCCCGTACGATTTTTGTGATTTAGTAAAGTTTGGAATAAAATAGTCGTTTTCCTTTAGGAAACAATGATTTCCGATCACAAAACTTGAACAAATGATTTTCGATAGTCGTAAACAAAAACATTCTACAAATGGAGACTTTTCGCTAGATGCACTGCTTATCTGCAACTTTATGACATTCAGATCCATAGGTAATTGTTTAAATTTCGTGTTGGAATTGAATTTCGTTACGGGTATGTATACATACACCTTGCAAAATCCACTTCGACTATAAAAGTTTGCAATTTTGTCGCAATAGCTCAACGGTAGAGGGTCGGCTGGCCAGTTCGGAGATCCAGGGTTTGATTCCAGGTTGTGACAGTAAGACTCTTAACAGTGGCGCCCAAACAAATCAACCCTGTAGGTCAGTTCGAAGATGTCGGAGGTCTGAAGACCCCAGACCGTGCGACTCACATAGTGGGTTTAGAGTAGCTAGCTGCACGGCCGGGAAAATGATACCTCCTGCACTCAGGAGGCACCCAAGGTCTACCATTCCGCCAAACGAATATTTATTTAGGTCTACAAAGATAACAATTGATGAAAAATAGTGGGGTTCAACAGACAGTTTTACATTATATTTGAACTTGACAAGTACGTCCATCTTTCAAAAATGGGAAAAGGGCTATTGCGAATATAGATAAAAAGATCATTGAAAAATAAAATTTAGAGTGAGATATATTAACATAATGAAAAATAGATTAATAATTAAAGAAAATAATAAAATTTTAAAAGTAAAATTTAGAAAATATGTAAAAAGAAAATATATGAAAAGGAAAAAAAAATTAGGCACATGAAAAACAAAAACAGAAATTTGGAATAAAATTTAGAAAAGAAAAATTCGAAAAAATACAAATAAAAAGGATCAAAAGAAAAAGAAAGAACCGAGAAAATAATCCTAGTACAACTAGTACAGATTCAGTGGATTAAGCGCCGATTTCGAATTGAGACAGTAACGACCACGCAGGATACTAACCTGGGTAAAATGGTATAGTGTCAGGAGGCTGAGGTAAAAATAGCAGGAGGTGGTCAGTCAGATTTTCAGTTGTCCGCCAATTTGGCATTAGAGGATGGAGAATGCACAATGCACTTCGATGATAATCTGCAATTTCATTCCAATAGTTCAACGGTAGAGTGTCGGCTGTCCAGTTCGACTCCTGGTTGGGGCAGAAAGGTTCTTTACAACCTCTATGTATGTATATATACTGTAATACATAGAGGTATGTATATACCTCTGTTATATACATACCTATGTGTATGTATACATACACATAATATTCCCTAATTTACTTTAAACATTAAGTGGCTGTTAAAGTAATTGTAGTGTACATGAAAAAATTAATAGAGCTTCAAAACCAGCTGCTCTAATCCAATCAAATTCGAGAATTGCAAGAGTTGACAAAAGAAAAGTTTTCTTGTTAAATTATTTGTGCAATAAGAATAATTCTACTTTCTACCAGGCCACTGAATACCTGCTTTCTACAGGATATATGGATACATTTTTTTATAAGCACCCCCCAAACAAACGAATATTATTTTGGGGATGTTGACGACCCTTTGGAAATGCTAAAGTCTTTCCAGCACCAATAATTTCAGTTGCAATGTGGAATAACAGTAGGAACTGGCTGAGACTATCCAATTAGCCTCGGTTTTAACGGCTCTGATAATTTCCGTGTATACAAAAGCAAGTTCATCCAACTGGAAGCGCATGATCAACAAATATGATCAACAAAATTTGTAGTTGTTTAATTGAAATATTTTTAGTCATGTTAATTTATTTTCCAAAATGAGCTGTTGATTTCCAACTCTTAAAATACTTGATTAGAAATAAATGCTACGTATGTTTATTTTTAAAATATATATTTTAGAAATAATTAATTAACCTTTTATTTTGACATTAACAGTCTCATTGATGAAATAAAAAAAAAAGTTTTATTTACTGCATTAAGTTTAATTTATGAATTTGTCAAACATTGCATACGTCCGGTCAGACCTAGCACGTATTTTTGAAAATTAAACGTGGGATAAGCCCATGCCGCAAATGTCTACATGAAATACGGTCTAAGCCATAAAAATATAAATCATTAAGAATAAGTCAGGCCTGAGCTCATGCAGATTCCTATAGCCCAACTCCGGACAAACCTATTTTGTTAGTTGCATTATGGGAGAAATAAGTTTCTGACTTGTCGGCAATGTTGGGATCAGTTTTCCATTAATTATTTGAAAAAAAAATTTTCATTCAGCGCATTTGCTTATGCGATATAGAGATAGTGAGAGAATTTGCACTCAACCGCTCCCCAGTCGGTCAGTCTGGTGATTGCACCGTAAAGGTCCATGTTCCGACTGTCTTTGAATAGCAGTAAATAAATGGGGAAAATCACTGGGGATGCTAACATCACTTTAGGAAATGTATTTAAATTTTAAATTTGCCATTTGATCCGTTATGATTATATATACCATAACTAAAACGAATTCTTCGCCGTTGGCCGGGTCCTAAATAGGCGCTCACTACTTATTATAAATAATTAAATAAGCACTCGCTATTTGAACACAATTTAAAATGGCTTCAACCCGGAAAGTGCACGCTCTCCGAAAAAGGAAAAGAAATGAGGAGGGAATGGCATGGCTTAAATTCTTTGGTGGGCATGCGCAGCAAAATTCACCTGTAGAAAATTCGGATCCGAGATATATGCTCGGACTTTGCGGAATATGTTTTGCGATCACTCAATGCGACCACTTAAAAATTACAAAAATTAAAATTTACTTGTGAAATCGAAAAAATTATTTTTTGTTAGAATGTTAAGATATATGTGGACCTTTTAACCAAATTATAGAATTGTACGAATCTTGGTTTCTCGAATGCGACGATATATATATATATACAGGGTGTCCATAATTAAAGTAGAGGTGTTTAGAGCCCAAAAGTGAGAAAACAGAAAACTATTGGACCAAACTCAACCAAATTTGCTGTAAGTACTATTTAGACCATGGGTTTTGATTTTTAAAAAGAAAAAAAAATAGTTCGGATTTTTGCCACAGCGGCCCAAAGTGGCACTGTAAGATCCATTTTTGGAGTAAAATAGGCATAGGAAGTACATAAAGTTAACATTTTACATGCATCTTGAAAAGAACATTCCATTTACATTTTATACGTATTTGGTACATTTTATATTTACATTTTCATCTTACATTTACATACGTATGACATTAATTTTTATATTGGCATCATTTACATATGTGATGCAATATGTTTTTCTTGCATATGTTCCAAAAATGCATTCTCTACTGCAGAATGCAGCAGATCTCCATTGATTTGCTTGACGTGCAATATTATTCGGTCCTTCAAAGTGGCTAAATTATCCACATTCTCTTGGTATATCAAGCGTTTCACATGACCCCACAACCAAAAGTCAGAAGGGCCAGAACAGGCCAACAGGCTGGCTGGCCACTTCATAGGAAAAGCTCGACTAATTATTCGGTTGCTGGTAAAATGCTGTTGTAGGACTTTCTGTACGCGCAATGCAATATGAGGGGGTGCTTCATCCTGCATAAATATCGTAGATTTAAGACATCCACGCTGTTGAAGTTGCGGAATAACAAAGCTCAGCAGATACCTCTCAGCATTGACGGAACTTTCTGTACCTTCTATGCATATTTTACTCCAAAAATGGACCTTAGAGCGCCACTTTGGCCCGCGGTGTCAAAAATCCGAACTATTGTTTTTCTTTTCAAAATCAAAACCCCATAGTATTTACTACAAATTTGGTTGAGTTTGGCCTAACAGCTTTCTCACTATCGGGTTCTAAACACCTCTACTTTAATTATGGCCACCCTGTGTATATATATATATATATATTACAGTGGCTAACATACATTAAAAAAAATTATATATAATTATTTATTAATTATATAAATAAATAAAAATGAAAAATAATAAACTAAGCCAAAAAAATTAGAAAAATCAAAAAATCGGAAAATAAGATGCATTAACATTAATGTTTTGAATTTTATTTTCGCAAAAAAATTGTAACTTTTGCCAGTATTGAAACTACGATTTGAGCGCCCTTAAAATGGTGTATAGTGGCATTCTCGTTTGTCCAGTTTTCCTATGAATTACTTGTTTAGTAAGAATTTTCATCTTTGATTCATGTTCATATTCAGGATTGCATATATGGGATGTTCATATTCTGAATTGCTTGTCCGGTTTCCAGCTTAGACTCACTGGACGGGTCTGGGAGTATTACTGTGAACGTTCGTATTGCCTCCCTGGTAGAATTTCGACTTGTTCATTCCGGTGCTTCTAGATTAAGCTATTGAGGTTTATCGTGTATACACGTGGTGGAAGAAGAAGGGTTCATGCCGCATGGTAATACAAATTTTCTTAATGTATCCTATTTTCATTTTTTGATGCTTGTAGTCTGGGTTGGAGTATTTATAGTAATGTACTATTGCTCTATCTGAAACAGGAATGTGTTTGGGTTAGTTAGAGTTAAATACTCAGATCTGAGGAGGAATTTAACTCTGACTAATTATCGAATTTGGGCTGGTGCTGTTCTCTTCTCTTATCGGCATTATGGCGGTGAATTTGCTTCTATGGTGATGTTAATATTACTTGTATTTTTTTATTTATTATTATTACATAATTTTTATTATTACATATTTCAAATAGATATATAGCTACGTATAAAGATGTAAAAATAGAGATTCATCAATCGGGGGCAGAATAAAAAGCATATATCCAGTCATCAAGCTATATATAATCCACAAATATCAATGGTGAAATTTCATAATTGAAAAACAGAAAATGACCAAGCATTAAAGCCAAAAACGTGGAGGCTTAATGAATTCATTTTGAACACATTCTTCTTCAAGGCCTAGTATTTATTCAAAATGTCAAAAAAGGCTTGTTTCTGAAGACTGAGATATATTATAAATATTATCTCCGTCTACTGGGCTAAAAGATTGAAAAATAAAAGATTGAAAGCTAAAAGTTAAAAGATTGAAAAATAAAATAGGAATCAAAGATATTTTACCTGAGAAAGTGGTGCACATGTCGTTTATTAAAGTATAACGAGGCTACTGTTGTCATTCGCAGGAGATAAAAATTGAGATCAACTGTTGCCAATCGTGAGATATAAATAACAGTATTACGAATAGTATAAAATGTTGTAGATTCATCTGTAAAAGCTATATAATAAAGGGGTGTGAAAAATAATGAAAGCAAGGAGGCAAATGTCTAAGAGGAGGTAAATACATTGTAATGCTAATATTAGAGAATATTGATAATTAGCTAATACAAGATACTAAGGAGGATATATATATATATATATATATAATATAGGCTACAATAATCCAGGAAAGAGACATTTCATGTTATCAAAATCTACTTTATTATATAACACTAAGCATATATAGTTACATAGGCCGGGCGAGCTTCGGCAACAAGTTCTCTCTCTCAAGAAATCTCAATGCCGTCTGTGGTTGTTCACATAATGTACAGTTACATCGCAGGGGGAGGGATATGGTGGTATGGGAAAGATGCTGCCTTCACGTTCATTATGCTTTAAAAATGTGAAGGGGATGCAGTTTCATATGCTAAAGTTTACGCAGAGGTTAAGATTAGTGACCATATATAGTATGGTCGAGGAAAAGAGGAAGTGTTGGCAGACTTTATTAATGTTAGTAGCGTGGGATAGAATTTAATATAGTTGCAATACGTGCTGGACATGAAATAGGAATTTGGAATAATAATTATGAAAGAAAAGGACGCGTTATTGGGAAAGGCTTAAAATTTCTGTATCATATATATATATATATATATATATATATATATATATATATATATATATATATATATATCAGATAAAGTAAAAAATGCAGATTTCGATGTTTTTCTAATATATATATATATATTAGAAACCGTAATAAATCCGTCATATATATATATATATATATATATATATATATATATATATATATATATATATATATATATATATATATATATATATATATATATATATATATATGAAGGATTTATTACGGTTTTGTTTCAAACGTTGATGAAAAGAACGTTCGTTGGTCTTTCTGATAGTATCATGATAAAAACTCTGTTTTAATATTTTCGTCGGTAAGGAACCGATGTGAGTTGTTGTTGAGACCCAGACCGTCCGACCTACCAGAAAGGTGTAAGGTAACTGCGAACCGATGTGTGTGAAAATTCTGAAACATAAAATACTTAAAAACTATTACAAAATTTAGAAAGAAAAGAACTCCCAGGTGCATCTTCCGGAGTTCTGAAATATCTGTGTACTATATTCCATGGCCGTGCGACGGTTAGCTTTCTTGCTACAGACTGCACAGATAGACATTTTCTTTTATTATGTAAAATTGCAGATTTTCATGCTGCACGAGTGCAAGATAAATGTAATATACAAATATAAATAATTCCAAAGATTGTCAAATATATATAAAACAATATTACATTCACTGTATACAAATTCAAGACAACAAGAATTTATGTTCTATGAAACCTATTTATAGATGTTTCTATGGGTTTTTCTAAGCTTAATACATTTATACACTGTAAAAAGTTTGCAAGCAGGGTTATTTGAGACATAACTCGGTTATCTCAGTGACCATAACTGAATCAAAAAGTAGGAATAGATTTGTTGATTAAACATTTAAAAAAATAAGTGTACTGTAACTACAAATAAAAATATCTCAAGAACGGTTGAATGCACACCAGAGTTAATTAATTTGGTTAATTAATTAATTTATTAAATTGCATACTAGAGTTAATTAAGGAAACTTTGGATTTTTTTTTTACGTAGGACGGTATAAACACGAATTTTGTGTACACTGTAAAACATTTGCAAGCACGTTACTGAAAGTTTCAGGGGAATCAGCTGTCTATAATAGGGAGTAAGGTTCCTGATAGGTATGATAAAATATATATAAAAGTACAAAAATAACACTTCGACAGACGATAATTAATTGAATATTTCAGAAATGAAGCTGGAATTTTCATGAACACCTGTAATTGCGGTTTTTGTGATAGTTTGCCGCTGAAAAAATGAACAATTGTTGAAGAATGCGTTACAGTGCATGTATATTTTAGAAGGCTATAATGTCAAGATGACGTTGCAGTGACATTGTATTGTGACGTCGCATCTACACCAAAAAAGGGACATGTTTCATTACTGCAACGTGGATGTGACGCTGAAAATTCTACGTCGCACTATTACGTCGCTGCATCTACAAAACGACGTAACAGCATATAAAATTCCAAGAAATTAATGTTGCTCTACTGTGGGTAGGATGAAGAATATTATTTCTATGCAGATAAAAATTGGTTGTTCTGGAACAACCCTATTTCATAGTACCCGTTTAAATTTCATAGAAAGAATTAACCTTGAATTTTGGCATCACCTCTGCAGAACTAAATCATCGATCAGCGAGCAACTACATCAGATGGATGAATACTTTTCTTCTGCTACCTGTCTGTCGTGGAGTACTCCACGAATGTTATGAAATGATAAATGATGCAACTAATGGATGGGGCACACACATATCTGCGACCATGACAGATATATGCAAACTTGTGTATATGAACCATAACGATTTTATTTTTATGCAGGTTGATTGGAAAGTCGCATACATCTAATTTTAAAATTATATAATTTAAATTGAAATTGTGGAATTTTTTTTCAGTTATATGATAATATTAATATACACTGAAAAAACTGATGTAGGTAGCACGTGATTTTGTCTACGGACTCAAATTCGTCTACGGAATTAAATTCATTTTCTCATTATCTCTTTCATTATTCATTAAATTGAATTTCATGGCACAAAGTAACACGCATAGTTACTAACACACGCATAATTATTACACGCATAATTATTATTACATGCATAATTACACGCACAAAGTAACACGCATAAATACCGAAACAGAAAAAGCAACACCATAAATGAACGAATAGAGTGTGATGATAAAGGACACGCAGACAGAGATTGAATAAATAAGTGATGTTAATTCCAAAAGGATAATGCAATACAGTAATGGCATAGACAGGGGGATCAGTAAGCAGTAGGACCACCTCTTTCGGCGATACAAGCAACAACCCTTCGAGGAACAGATGCAATGAGGTTGCAGATAGTTTCTTGAGGGATGGATGACCATATGCCTTCAACCACCCTCCGTAGGTCACCCTCTCTTTGAGGCGGGAGCAGGGCAGTCAAACGACGGCCAATCACGTCCCATACATGCTCGATGGGTGAGAGATCTGGAGACAGCGGAGGCCAAGGAAGAACCTGGATACCTTGCAAGGCTTATCTCCTGATGGTTGCAGTGTGCGGTCTCGCGTTATCTTGCTGCGAAAACAGCATTGTGCAACCGCTGAAGGTAGGGCAGTGCAACCGACCACAAAGCAGTATGACATTCAACAGTCGCAGCAGGATTGTATCTGTTTCCACGTCACCTCCAGACCCTCTTACGGCGACTGTCATTCAATAAACAGAACCGAGACTCGTCGCTGAACACTACTCTGTCCCATTCAGTCGTCCAAGAGGCTCAGGCCAGACACCATTACAATCTCTCACGTTTGTGTCTTGTCGTCAATGTCAGTCTTCGTAAAGGACGGTTTGAGTGCAAGCCGCTTTCGGCCAATCGTTGAGAAAGTGTTCTCTCTGATATTGGAACATCCAATGTACCCTTCAAATTCTGTAGAATGTTGACAGTCGTCGTTTGTGGGCCCGCCACCGCATGCCTTCGAATGCGTCGATCAACGCGTTCTGACGTACGTCTGGATGGACCTGTACCACTGCAACGATTCACATGGTCTTCTTTAATCCAACTTCTCCAAATCATTTGCACAGTGAAAGCAGCTACGCGTGTTTCAGCGGCGATACGCCGGTACGACCACCCAGCCGTACGTTGGCCTAAAATGAATCGCTCCTCACACGATCGTCCAAATACTGAAACGGACTTTGGCTTCGTCGACCAGGCATCTCTTCAACAACAAGTGTCTTTTGAAACGAAAAGCAGCTCGGAAAACGGGTTTCCGTAAGCGACAGACAGTAACAACTGCCTGCTCAGCTGCCGTTTCCATACCTCTTATCCCGCGCTCTAATCACGTGACCTACTTGCATTTCAGATCATTTGCATACATCGGCCTGTCTCGCAATTTTCATAATTTCACGGCCAAAGCTTCATGGTGTTGCACTTTCAATGTCGAGTAGTGTATAAATACACTGAATTTGTAGTTTTAATTGAATTTTTGTTTTCATTTGGAGAACTGGATGTTTTTTTAGAAGCGACGTGGCAAATGTGGAAAAACTAAAACAATCTTGCCTTTGTTAGTGCTAACGCTCTACATTTATTCAGAAGAAAAATGCATTTATCCTAAAAATTCCTCTGGTGGACAACTGGCGTAAACCCCCAGGTCGTACCAGCCCGTGGAAATTAATCAGCCTTAAAAATATCTTATCTAAACCATTTTATGATATGTTTAAGATCACTCTGTATTTCAATTGGTATGACTTAAACGATTGATAAATCGTTAACTCTTAATTAATGGCAATGTATAAAGTATTAATCTATCAATTGACATTAATCAAAAACCATGACTTCGATTATTAATAAGGGATAGATACTAAAATATTTAAAAAAATTTCTGGGTAAGCCATTGATCTTTACATTACTTTTATACAGGGTGTCCCAAAAAGATTGAAACGCGTTTAAATTTTTTACCTGTTGGAGATAAGTGGACAATGTAAATTGCAAAAATGTTGAAAGTAAGGTAGGGAATAAGACTACGTTAATGAAATAGTCCTCCCATTAATTTTCAAAAAGTTTTACTTTTTAAATTTTTATACAACCCCCTTAGACAAATTGGGTCAATCAGAAAATTTTTATTTTTAATGCAACAAGACCATTAAAAAAACCACATATCTCTATCTTTAAAATTGAGCAAGTTATATTTAATTAAAAATTGAACATTGTGAATGAAGACCCTATATCAAATTAGAAATGTAAATTTGTGATAAAGAAAAGATAAAATTGGATGATAATGCACAGGATACCCAACCGCGTAGTGAGTACCACTGCTTTATATGATCTCTGTCTGTGTAATGCCTTATTTAGAAGCATTTGTGTTAAAAAATTTTGACACATATTAACGTATTTTTGATTTAAACAATTTCCATCGTCAATTTGTTTATGATTCCTATTTTTACTGATGAAACAGCCTTTCACATGGTACGGAAAAGTAGTATCAGATTTTTTCATTTATCATAATTCAGTTGATTTTAAAGATACGGATATGCGTTTTTTTAATGATCTTCTTGCATTAAAAATAAAAATTTTCTGATTGACCAAATTTGTCTAAGGGTGTCGTATAAAAATTTAAAAAGTGTAACTTTTTGAAAATGAATGGGAGGACTATTTCATTAACGTAGTCTTATTTCCTACCTTACTTGCAACATTTTTGCAATTTACATTGCCCACTTATCTCCAACAGGTAAAGAATTAAAGCGTGTTTCAATCTTTTTGGGACACCCTGTATAAGGAGGATAATGTTATAAAAGTCAAAGTTAGTTATTTAACCTATTCCTTCATGACAAGGCATATAAATCATATAACGTTGTATTCAATAGATAAGCGACACAATACATGCTTATTATGAGACCTGGAGAGCTCGTTTATCTGTTTCTTCTAACTCGAGTGGAATA
Source organism: Amaurobius ferox (assembly GCA_951213105.1). Classification (NCBI taxonomy): domain Eukaryota; kingdom Metazoa; phylum Arthropoda; class Arachnida; order Araneae; family Amaurobiidae; genus Amaurobius; species Amaurobius ferox. Next base: position 74,731,298 of record OX578143.1, on the reverse strand, counting down.
TTAACGAAGATATCGGCTTTGCAAATTCAGAATCTAAGACGACGATTTCAAAAAGAGAACCCCCTCAAAAAGAGAATGAATTCACGACAAGAAAAAAATAATGCGTTAAGGAAAGGACAAAGGGTGAATGAGTTAACTACGAATTGAGCATGAGCGTGGAGTTAGGATGTGCTTTTCTATCAAATTCTTGAATTCGAAAATTTTCGGGCAAACAGCAGTTTCTCTGTGCCATAATATGATAAAATCTGAGGGGGACAGAATTTTCCTTATATAATGCAATTAATTTACTTCTTTCACAGTGGAAAAGGATGTATGGAAATCTACGGCACAATGTTTTTAACGTTGAATTGTACATTTGGCGCTTTTCATGGATGACATGCGAAACTATTTCGAAATACCCGAATAACTTATATTTCATGCAACTCTAAATCGATAATTATCAATATTGATATAGCATCCGCTTTAAGCAATATGGTCCATATGTTACCGGCAATGTATAAAATGCCGGTATTCTATAGAATACTTAGACATTTTATGGAATACCGGCCTTTTTTAGGCAAAGTATGAAATATAAAAATTATTACATACTTTCACTAGGCATTGTATATAATACCTAGACATTCTGTAGAATGACAAATGCTATTTAGGCAAAGTATGAAAAAAATAATTAATCGGAGATATATTTCATAATTTGCCGGTTTGTCATTTGGCGTTCTATAGAATGCCTAGGAAATGTGTGAAGTGTTAATTGTTTCATAGATTGCCGACCAGTTTTCGGTACTCTATAAAATGCCCAGGTATTCTATACAATGCCGGCTTTCACACATTGCCGGTTATGCTACCGGCAATGTATGAAAAGCCGACATTCTATAGAATACTTAGGCATTTTATAGAATACCGACCTTTTTTAGGCAAAGTATGAAATATAAAAATTATTATATACTTTCCCTAGGTATTGTATATAATTCCTAGGCATTCTATAGAATGGCAAATGCTATTTAGACACAATATGAGAAAAGGAATGAATCGGAGATGTATTTCATACTTTGCCGATTTGTCATTTGTCATTCTATAGAATGCCCAGGGAATCTGTGAAATGTTAATTATTTCATAGATTGCCAACCAGTTTTTGGTATTCTATATAATGCCTAGGTATTCTATAGAAACATAAATACATTGCCGGTAACACAATATATTAAAATATTTTAATAATCAATTCATCAATGGGCGTCAGTTTCATTAAATTAGTCTCATTTTTGCAATTTTAATGATACTTTCTTTAATATGGAGCGAAATATTGTCAAGATGGTGATGTTTCACTAACTGAGTCCCCAAGTTCGCTAAATTGATCGCTAGGCGATACAAATCAACGGAGAGAAAAGCATTTCTTATGTATAAATGACTGTTGGCGAATTGTTAGGCGTCAAAATACAAATCTATTACCCAAAGTATCTTCTCTCGTGAATAGAACGGACTAGATCCACTAGAATTATGTTAACGAATTTATTATATAATATTATATATGAAAAGTGAACATATTTTATAATAGTTAATACTTTTCTAATTTTATGAGATTTTTTGACAAATTTATTTGAAAAAGTGCAATATCTCAAAAACGTTTCATGCTAGCGTTCTAAAATATGTGTCAATTTGTTTCAATTAGTGTCAAAATTACAAAAAAAAAAAAAAAAAAAAAAAAAAAAAAAAGATTATTTAAGCAACCTTACTGAAAGTTCTGATTTTCTGATGATATTTTCAAAATTTCATTAGAAAATTAGGAAATCTTTCGAACATTTCATTGTGTTTAAAATCAATAGGCATCCAGTATTCACCGATTGTAATTTTTGTATCAAATTTGACTCTAAACACTCCATTCGTTAGTGAGATATCGTCTTCACACATACACGCATACACACACACACACACACACACACACACACACACACACAGACATCACCTCAAAGAAGTTCCATTGGAGTTCAGGGATGCTCGAAACGTATTCTTTCGTCGAAAACTCGTATTAAAATTTTCGACTCCGTCACACAACACTTTCCTTATACATTATACAATGTATATAAGGAAAGTAAAACGAGGAATCAATTATAGTGGGAAATTGTCTGTTGATTTTAAATTCATTCCAAATGAATAATTTCATTTTATTCTATAGCCTCGTCACCAAAGTGCTTGTCTCTCCCTCAACGGTAACAGTAAATAATAAGCTTCACATATGTCATGTGATATGATATTTAATTATTTAGAAATCATTTTAATTAACTGCAAAGTAGATTTCACGAATCGAAACATTGAATGACAACATGGGTTTATTAAAATTTGTTTGGCTGAATTTAAAATGTCATTTTCTACCGCTGATAAAAAACAATAGAACAAAAACAAAAAAATCGCTTCTAACTTTTTAAAATGTTGACTTACTGAAGAAATTTTATTTTAGCTCCACAAAATTGCTTCTAGATTATGTAAATTAAATTCACCGACTGGTTTTAGCTGTGCTATATGCGGACAAAAAAAAATAGATCGATTGCGAGATATGTATTTTCTTGTATTTATAGGGTACTGATCCATTGCGAGATATGTATTCTTTTTTGTATTTATAGGGTACAAAGTACAAACACATTTAAAGATGAATTTGAATTCCAAATGAAAGTCGTGTTCTACACAAATCAGATTTTTTGTTTGATTTGACATGTACAAAGTTTTGACAATTAACGTGTGCATCAACAGTTGTTAATAATATATTTTGTTATTTCTGTTACAATAATGATGTTCAACGGACATTAGTGCTCATTAAACACGCCTACTTGAAAAACATTATGTTGACATCTCTGGTTATACATTATTCCACTGGTATTCAATAGTATCTGTGCCAATTTTTTCTTGAATAAAATTAGAGAGGGGGGGGGGGGGGTTCTACCTCAGACAAAAACTGTAGTGTTGATCCCATAATATACAACCAGTAAAAATTATCTTTCCTACTTGAAACTGGGGAAACACTAACAGAATGTGTTCCAAGTAGTTGGACACGAACGCAAGCAGCAGTTAAGCTTAGGTAAACGCAAAACGTGACACTGAAGAACTGAAACTAACCGTTCTATGTATTATAATAGATATGATAGGTTTTAGGAATATGTTTAGAAAATAACTTAAATCCTTTTAGTTAATGTATTGTTTTATCTAGTGTACAAATATAATAATTATTGTAAAATAAATGCTATTCATGTTATTGTAAAATTTTATTTATGTTATTGAATGGTGTTATCGATGTTATTGTAAAATGTTATTAGAATTATTGTAAAATGTTATTCATGTTATTGTAAATTGTTACTCATATTATTATAAAATGTTATTCATGTTATTGTAAAATATTATTCATGTTATTTTAAAATATTATTCATGTTATTATAAAATATTATTCATGTTGTTATAAATGTTATTCACTTTATTGTAAAATGTTATTCACGTTATTGTAAAATGTTATTCATATTATTGTAAAATGTTATTCATGTTGTTGTAAAATTTTATTTATGTTATTGTATGGTGTTATCGATGTTATTGTAAAATGTTATTAGAATTATTGTAAAATGTTATTGTAAAATGTTATTCACGTTATTATAAAATGTTATTCATGTTATTGTAAAATATTATTCATGTTATTGTAAAATATTATTCATGTTATTATAAAATATTATTCATGTTGTTATAAATGTTATTCACTTTATTGTAAAATGTTATTCACGTTATTGTAAAATGTTATTCATATTATTGTAAAATGTTATTCATGTTATTGCAAAATATAATTCATGTTTTTGTAAAATTTTATTCATATTATTGTAAAATGTTACTCATATTATTGCAAAATGTTATTCATGTTATTGTAAAATGTTTATCATGCTATTGCAAAATGTTATTCAAGTTATTGCAAAACTTTATTCATGTTATTGTAAAATGTTATTCATGTTTGTACAAATGTTATTGCAAAATAAATGTTTCATTGTAACAACATCGTAATATCCAAGTTTTCTCGAGTGGTCACATGAATGATGTTCAAAATTTTCAAAACTTCGAAGAAATTATTTTTTATTACTGTAAACAAAAATACCACAGTGACTTTTTCGAATGTTTAAAAAACATGGAGCATGCAATTTCCCCCTAGAGGGCAGTCCTCTACTTTTCTTCTACTTCTTGCAAAGAAACAATGTATGCAGAATCATGCCGTATAATCGTACCATCATACGACACGCAGTGTACAAATCCCGCCTGACTTAAACTTAGTCATTCTAACCCATTTCTCCTTGACAAGACATATAAATCATGCAGCGTTGTATAAGAGATAAGCGACGCTGACACAATACTTGCTTATCTCAGAGTCCTAAGAGTCTGTTTCCAAGTTTCTATGTATCTGTGTGGAATATTAACGAAGGTACTGGCTGTGCGAGTTCAAAATCCGAGAGGAAGTTCTTCGGGTTTTAACTTTGATTTGCAATGGTAACGAGTCGTACTGAGAAGGTCAAGTCTGATAAAAAAAAATTCTGAAGTGACTCAAATTAGTTTAGGCCTTTTGTTGCTTAAAGTCATTGAAGTGATATTCAGGATCATGTTTCCATTGTTGATACCTGCATTTGTGGACCAGTTTTGAGATATTTAGCTCGGAAGTGGGACAGCCTAGTGTTTAGCGCGTGGGGATTGCACTCGATTCCAGCCTCTGTCCCAATTGTCCCCGTGTTCAATCGGAGTATAAGCATGTTAAATATATATGTCCGCAAGTCCTTCCGAGTGGCTGGGGGTAGGGGAAGGAAGGTACAGTCTCTGTAGATGCCGCCCCCCCCCACTGGGTTCCGGTCTAAATTGGGTTGCTCTTCTCTGCCGTCCAAATGGATACCTTACACCTTCGGGTAGGTCGGACAGTCTGGGTTGAATAAGAAGAGTTATTTAGAGCTGTTCAACAAGGAATAGTCGATACCTTTGCAATGGCAATAAAAAATTTTGCTATATGTCATAATTTTGTGAGCCTCAGTGGAAACCAATAAATTTAGTCTTTCTGCAGCTATAACGGTCGTGGTAAAATTTCTTTTGAAGAATTGTGGTAAAATTAAGATCGTGGTAAAGTTGTTTTTTTCGCAAAATTACATTGGAGCTACATGAAGTTGTAATGACAAGTTAATACTCACAAATTCTGACTAAAGGGGGCATTTTCAAAGCACGAGCATTGCAGATACCATCATTTGTCGATCATCTTAGAGCTCTAAGGAGGCATATATCTGCAATTTCAGCAAGATAATTTGCTATGCGCCACAATTTTGCTATCCTCAGTGGAGAAATTTGGTCTTTTGATGTCCTCATCTTTTTAAATCGTGGTCAAACTTTTATAAAGATTGAACACAGGCTGTATGACGCTAACAACTAATAAATAAGTGCGTATTCACAGAAATCGTCTTAAAAGGTTGTTTTTAAAGTTAAAATTGGAATCCCATCGAAATAATAGCATTCATATAATTGAAATTTGCTGTCAGATGCGTGGTGAGACTGGTTTTGCCGGCATTTACTCTGAAGAACGCTGAATAGCAAGAAACCGGTTCAGAAATGTGGATTTTGTCGAAGTGGTTCAGCATCTTTTGATAAAATTATAAAAATTGGTATGCATTACATTTAAAGAATATTGCAAAGTATTACAAAAATTCAAGCTGATATTTGTAATATAAAATCTTACAGAACTTCCTTGATAAAAATAAGTATATGTATGCTTGCTTTCATCACGGAAGGAAGTTCTGTGCGTGTTTATTGTCAAGCGTATTCATTATTTTACTTATATAATTTCAGATTTGCCTGTCTTTTCGAACAAAGGCAAACTTCTAGTTTGTTTGTTTTTTTAATTTGTATCAAAATGTAATTTGTACCATGGTAAAGAATGAGTCATGTACGAAAAAGATCATAAAATAAACCAATAAAGCAAACATTGCGTAATTTTTGAGGTAAATAAAATAATAAAATCAGACTTGGACTTTCTTTCACGTGAACAGCAAGTGCAGAAGAGCTAAAGCTCCTCCATTGGAGATACACAAGCATATAGTGGTCATACAAAAAATACTTTATTCTTCTTCTACGATGCCTCTAACTGGTGTAAATCAGTTGAAAATTTAATTTTTGGCACCATTGCAATATTTTCTCTGTGCATATATTAGGCGTTGTAGCAGAAGTTATAAACTGTGTAACGAAAAATCTCAAGTTTTCTTGCATATACCATGTATTGTAGCAGAAGTAATAAACAGCGTAAAAAACATCTGGCGTTTTCATGCTTATACTATATGTTGTGTAACAAGTATTAAGCAATGTATAGAAAATTTTTTAGTTTTCATATGTATACTATGTGCTGTAGCAGAAGTAATAAACGACGTAACGAAAAATGCAAGTTTTCATGCATACAGTCACGGTTGTAGTTATGCAGGAACATGTATATTAGTGTTTAACTTTATATCTTAGTTTATCGTTTGGTTTTACTTTAGTAAAATGTATAGGCGTCGCTCATACAATAATATTCCATATTATATGGGTTAATTTTTATTCTATTCAGTATTAGAATGTATTATTTTAATTAGTTTTTATCAGTTCTAATCAGTTTTATTTTATTCTAATCAGTATCAACGGTTTTCTCATATAGCAATATTCCATATTATAAGTGTTAACTTTTATTCTAATCAGTATCAGAATGGAAGAAAATGCCTCATTTTATATATTTCAATCGTACGTCATTCCTTGAAATTATTTTAAATTAATTAGAAATTTCTTTTTATATCTTGGCAGCTGGTTATCTGGTGTTAATACATTGTGCTACTTTAATACCCTTAAAATGCATAGCTTAGTTCAATCTACCATACTGTCATTCTTTGATAATTAATATTTTCATTCACAAAAAATAATGATAGCTAAATCTTTTGAAGAATTCGTGATCTAAAGTTACAAACTGCAAAAAACTATTTTTTTTCACATAATGTACAGCTGCGGGGAAAAACCCCTATTCTTGTTATTCGAGTACCATTCATCGTAGAGCAAATGTAGAGATACCATTCGATTAGGAATAACATCTCCTATAAATTTTTGTGCATAAAATTTGTATAAGGGTCTTTTATCGTATTTAAACGTGCAAAAAATCTTTTGAATTTTCAACTACAACACTCGAGTTTGACAACATACATTTCGAAACAGAGCAAAATTCAACCTCCGACACCAAATCTCAAGTCATTTGAAATTTGTAACAAAATTTTTCTGAGTTATGAATAGGTAAAGTTTTGAGTTTCTAATGTTAAATTACTTTTCCAAACTTTTATTCATATCTTCTGTAATAATTATAACGCTGATTTTTGTATTACGTTACTACTAAGCAACCCAAACACAATTACGCGGCTTTTATTTTTTTTTTAATGTTTTGTATAAAATATGAATTATAAAATTAATATTCGAACAAAAAATACGAGTAGGAAACTAGACATATTTTGATAAAAATTCGATTCATAAAAACTTTTTATAGAGTATGCAAATTCCGGCTGTTTCCTCTATGTAGTTATTTCGCTATGTTTAAAGATTCGTCATCACAGTGATTTTAGGGTCGTATAATAGTAAAAAAACTGACTTATTTGAAAAAGTTATATTGATTTTAATTTAATCTTTATTTAATATAGCGGACATTTCTTTTTACCCAGTTTTAATGAAATTTTGTATAAAAAGTGTTGAAGACCCAGACCACACGACAAAACCCTAAGGCTTATGGTAGTAGAGATGCAATTTAATCAACGTAATTCTGAAACTATATTGAAGGGTCAAGGAAGGAGTGTGGGGCGAAACTTATATTGCTATAAATTGAACTCTATAAGCCATCTAATGATGTAATATTAATTACTATTATAATTACTAATTAATTATAATAGTAATTATAATTACTATTATTAATTACTAACTAATAATCCCGGAGTTAATACGAGTTGAAACCGATCATAAAATCATGTGATAATTTATAATAATAAAATATTCAAAGAAACGTTAAATATATAAAAATTTATAATAAAAATATAATAAATAATAAAATTATGTGATATTAATTACCATAAAAAGTAGCCAAAACCATAAGAGGTAGACTTTAGGTCAGAAGACTAATTTTCATTGTTGCGGTTTAGTATGATAGACCTAAGAGCCGCTAGATACCGTTAACATATATATTCGATGAACTAATCTTACGACTTTGACATATTCGAATGTTATTTAATGTTCTGATTCCATCATTTGTGTAATTTTATCAATTCGACCATTTTAAAATCCCATAAGATGATTATTGTAAAGGGTTCTCAAACACAAAATGAGATATCAAAACAAACCAGTAACGTCTTTCAGTGCATAACAAATGACCCCCTTTATTATAACAGTTGTGGTCAATCAACGAAATCTCGGCCATCAAATTGCAGTTTTCAATATAGAGCTGACCCCTAAAAATTGTTCTTTTCGGAATATTGAATACCTCCGGATATGAAAAAAGGAAATGCTAGAAAATTTATATGTGGATTAATTGGGGGTCTATAATTTGTTTATGACGTTAAAATCGGACATTGCCATTGAAAATTTCGAAGTTTGTACGCTTTTAGATATGAAGAGGGTATCTTATGCAAATTATATGCACATGGATTTATAGAGGATGTTATTCACAATCGAATGGCATCTTAAAATTTGCTAAACTATAAACGATGCTCGAATAGCAAGGGATGGGGCCTTTTTTCCGCAACTGTGCTTATCACAAAATTTTATGGCACATTCCATTGATACATACAGCTTTGATTGATACAGTTTCCATTGATACGTACAGTTTTATTACATTCGCTTGAGTTATCATATCTACGTCTTACAAACACAGACATTCTCCAAAGGTATTTACATAATGATTTTAGAAGATCTTACAAACGTTCAGAAGATCTTTTCTTCAAAATATCTTAATTCTTGATAAAAAAAAAGAACGAGTTTTCGGATCAAATGTCAAATTAAAAAAATGTATCAGGAATTTTCTGAAACACTATAGCATTAGCAGATATACCTGGCATTGCTCCTGATTTAAAATATGTGCTTATTTTAGTAGTTTTCTAAATAATATTGTTCTTAAAAGAATTCTGTTAAAATATATATTTTGATTCCAATAAAAAGAAATATAAGAATTTTTGATCTCGGTAATAATTTTATCAAAATTATCTGCACAGGCAGATTGAGTCAAATTTACAAAAAAGTTTGGTTCAAAAAGCCAAAATGAAGACTATAAAATAGTGGAAGATAGAATATTCTTACCATTTTTATCCTGTTTCAACAATCGATTATTAATCGACAATATAAAATATTTGAGTTTCAATAATCGATTATTAATCGAGAATATGCTATATTTGAGTACAAGTAAATATACTCTTCGGTTTTGAGTAAAATAAGTCAAAGCTACGTATTGGATTCATATTTAACTATCTTACAACAATAGAATTATATAATTCTGTAGAAGCGGAAGAGAGATTTTTTGCTATTTCGAAAAATAAATAAACGTTCTACTGTGTGCATTAAGCTGTGAATCAAATTTCGGATCTTTGGGATGTAGAAGAGTTAAAAATGCCATCTATGAAATTGAGACAGACAGATAGAGGACTATCGGTCATGACGAATTCAAGAGATGATTTTAAAAATTTTTACCAAAGAAATTTTTAAGTTTGAAAAAGGAGGTGAAGGCAGGTTTTAAATTCACCAAAATAAAACCGGTGAATTAAAATTGAAAATTCTAGTCTTATAATCCCAAACCCGTAATAAGATTCATAAATGTAATACCGTTCATTCATAAAATGTACTTTTATATCAATGTTTTTATTATTTCAATCGTATGAATTGAATAAAAATCGTCTGCCTTGTAAACACGTTTGATTTAAATTCCGTTGCAAAGCAATATGATATAATTTTATTTAAATAAACTTTCAGAAAATAATAGTTTGCATAATGCTATTTCCATGGAGTTAGAAAGAAGGAGATAAAAAAAAACACTTGAAAATGACATAATGCTTTAAGAATTATGTCTAGGTGTCACTAGTGTTAGTTGAAATAACAGAAAGGCGTAGTATTTAGTATATGTATGTTGATTATTTTTAAATTAAGGGTTCCCTAATTATGAGAATAATTAATCACCATTTTTTCATAGTTGTAGGATAGAATACAGAATATATGGAGATAAAAATAAATTGAAAGGTAAAATAATTTTGAAAACGTAGGAATATTTTTTATTGTTTTAGTTATACTTTGTATTGCTCTAAAAATTTATTTTTACAAAATTGAGTTTAAATGCATTACAGGACTATTTATCTTATCCAAGCATGACCGGAATTATTGTTTCAAACGATATTGGTGTGTGCTTTTAGCTCCTTACTTTTATCTCCATGACTATTTTAATGAAAGTTTTATTTTTGAGTTACTTATTGAAATTTTGGCAATTGTTGGTCCCAGAAACTTGCAGTAACATGGACGGGGGAGTAGTATTCCAAAAGAGAAAAAAATCGTTCAAAAACTGTAGAATTGTATATGGAACAAACAAGCAAACAGATTTTCAATTATTTATAATAGATGAGAAAATAAAAATAACCACGATAGAAAAGTAGATATCTTGGTTCAATAGTTCAACATATCATTTTCATTATTCAAAGAACATTTGTACTCATCAAAGCGAATGAATAATTTACTCATAAAAGAATTTACACGTTACTGCTGTTACTAAATATGCAATTAATTTACAATGTATTTGCTACTGTGCCTAAAATGGCATTCACTAAAAAAAAAATCCATTTTTGTCTATGTGGCTATTAATATCCTTGTAAAAACCAAAACGTGCAAAAGTAGTGATGAGAATCTTCTCAAGAGTGATTAATACTATTATAACATTGTCCCACTCGTGGACGATGGTTTTACGATAATTACCATTTATAAGCAAAAATCAGAAGCTATAGTGATAACGAAACACAAAATTTCTTAAATCAAGAATATTATAATTTTTCTGGTAGAAGCACTTAGTTTATAATTATGAGCAATGCAGTGAATCCATGCAGCTCCGCCCACCTTTCACAAAATTCTATTCGCTTAAGTTTGCAGAATACAGTGAAGCAACTTTTGTTCTATAACAAGCTTTTTATGCCTTTTTAAGGGCATAAGTCCTTTCCCTCTGTATATTTACTTTATTTGTTCATATTTAAATAACGTTTACTGAATTCACTTTAAATACAATAAATATATCTGAATTTAGCCAATATATAAACAGGCTTATCTCGACACACATCTTATAAACCACTAAGAAACTATGTTGCAACACAAAAAGGAAAATATGTAAAAAATATTTTTTTCTTCCTATCTTTATTCTTAAACTTCCCTATCAGGATCATCCAAAAAGAAAACATCCCCCAAACCACCAAGCCCATTCTAAACTACACCGGCCACGTTATTAATTTATTCCGAACACACTCCCTAATGAAGGGGCCTTGCTAATCGGCGGGCCCCCTCAAAGCTTACCCACACAAGCGCTTTTTATACCATATTTCTTTGTGCGAGGCATAACGAACTGCCATGTGTAAAGCCTCGGAACAGGAACTGAAGGAAGGAAGGCGTGGACAAGGACATTAATAAGGATCACCAGCAAGCTTCCAGAGTCTTGCCCCTTGCAAAACAATCGACAAATTCTTCATGCGAGTGTCGAGAATCTCAGCAGGAGGTTAAAAGTTCTGAGAAGTGGTTGTTCTCTTTTTTTGGCTCGATTATTCATGAAGTGGTAACTCCAGGTAGCCGTGGTCTTTGGCCAATGTCTGACGAAGAATGTCTACGGTTGTGATTTATATTTTGAGATTTGGTGTATGCTTTGAAGAATGTCGCGCTGGGAATCGAGAGAGGTTTAAGGTTAAGGTGAATCGCAGTTAAATTTACTGTTTTGAAATATATTTTTTTTTCCGGATTGACTATCAAAATATATTCTATTTCAAGCATGTTTTGTTTTGTATGATGCCAAAGTACATTGAACTTCTAAAGATAGTGAACTTCTGAAGATATTAAATAATCAAAATGGCGCACAGTGAGAACAACATTTTGAGTACATCTCATGAATCACCGAAAATATTTTAGAACACAAATTTATGTCGAATTTTGCCACAGTGATTTCTCTTCAAGACTGTTTAGAAATATTCTAGTGTGACTAGAAATTGACTATCATATTCTACTTCAGGCACGCCCTGTTTTGTAGAGTGTTAAAATATATTGAACTTCTAAAGATATATTCCACTTTATCAAAACTCTGAGAAGTAACAAAATTTTGAGTATGTCTGACGAAACATCGAAAATGGTGGAATTTTACTTCTTGGGAGTTATATATCATTGATTGCTCCTTCCTAATGAATGTCAATGGATGATTATGGGGAGATAAATTCATTTAAATTATTTATTTATTTACAATATATGACTACATCAAAGAAATAATTATTACTTTTGTTAAATATGAAATGGTCTGAGGCTTGCTAGTACAATATCTCTATCTTATCATAAATATAAAATGTATGGCATTTTTCAGTTGATTTTGATTATGCATTGCATTCTTCATCTTCCATGTACTTTTAAGCCCCAAATTTTATCTGTTTTTTTCATCTGTTAAAGTGAAGACTAACATCTTTTGGTTGCTGTGTGGTTGTTTTCTTTTTATCCTGAAGCATATTTATGTTTTTGCAACCGAACACAGGCTGATGCCGTACTGTTTTGTTGCATACTATATTTACTTTCTCGTACTATTGAATATAGCATACAGAAAGTATTGTTTTCACAAAAATTTTCGATTTCGAGATTTTGATGTCGATATAGCTTTTAGGACTTTCTGAACACGTCTTGACTATTTTTAGAGTGATGTCAGTCCGTCTGTCTGTGGTCGAACTCGTGTACACGATAACTATTGAAACAAATATTAATGGATTTTCACGAAACTTAATATCTGACTATGTTATCAAGAAAATCTAGAACTAGATAGAATGTTTTTGAATTTCGAGCGAAAATATCGATATTTATTGGAAATTTTATATTTTCTTAACATGGCAGCATAGGACGAAATGTGACATACTTATGTATAAAAGAGGTTATTTAAAGCTCAATCAATGATCACGAAGTTTAACAGTTTCAATCACTGCAGTGAAAATAGCGGCGATACAATTATACATTTTCTGTGTTTTGGGCGTCATTAGATCCTCTCGGGCATACATAGTCGAAAGATTATTTCAAGTGAAGAGTAACATGCTATAATTGTGATGGTGTGGACTAACAATACAGATTTTTCAAAAATGTTCTTGCAAAAAATAAATAAATAAATAAATAAAAATTAATAAATAAATAATTAAGTTGCTTACAAATAGATTCTGGCATGAGAAATTCGAGTTGGGCCAGACTTCAGTTAATTTTAACTACGCATTTTTACTTTCCTTATATACATAATGTATAAGGAAAGTATTGTGACGGGGTCGAACATTCGAATTCGAGTTTTCGACTGGAGAGCACGTTTCAAGCATCACTGATCACGAATCATACATTTTTGAGGTGATGTCTCTCTCTCTCTCTCTGTGTGTGTGTTAAAGTATGTGTGTGTGTCAGGGAGTCTGTGGAGACGATATCTCACGAACGAATGGAGCGATTCGAATGAAATTTTATACAAAAATCACAATCCGTGAATACTGGAAGCCTATTTTTTTTTAAACGCAATCGAATGTTCAGAACCCCCCCCCCCCCTAAATTTTCGAGTGAAATTTTAAAAAAATCATCAAAAAATCAAAACCTTTAATAAAGTTACGGAAATAGACATTTCCTATGTAATGTTTCCTTAGAAAACGATTGAAATAAACTTTAGAAAGCTAGCATGAAACGTTCTCGAGATATTGCACATTTTTCAAATGAATGTATCAAAAAATCCCATAAATTAAAAAAAAATATTAATTGTTGAGAAATATGTTCACTTTTCATATGTAATATCATGCGATAAATTGGGTGACATCATTCTCGTGGATCTAGCTCGTTCCATTCATGAGAAAATATACTTTGAGTAATACTTTTGTATTTGAGCGCCAATAGTCATTTATTTGCTATAAGAATAACTTATTTCTCCGTCCATAACGCCTGGCGAGATTTTGGCGACGATTTTGGCGGAATGTCGCCAACTTGGCGACTTTTTGAAATGTTGCCAAATTAACGAAAATCTCGCCAAATGGATAAAAATGACGCTAAATCAATGAAAATGACGACTAATTGTCGAAAATTCAATATCTTGGAAAGAATATAAGTATCTACTATAAGAAAAACCTATTTTTATTACTGTAAAAGTAGTAAATTCATTACATTATATAAGGAAAGTCATGTGTTGCCCACATAAGATTTTTTTTATAGTTAATTTTCAGCAGTTTGAATGATTCAATTTAAATTTGTATTTTTGTTTTCGCAACAATATGGACGTTTGCAAATTAGCAGGTAAAGTCAGGCGATGGACACATCAGATAACATTTTTTTATGCAAACCCAAATAGAAAATTAACCAGTAAATACCCAATACGTCAGAAAAAGCGTGTAATTTATGATAGCAAGCAAAGTAATGAACAAAAATGGAGAAATCTTCCCATTCGTAAAGCCAAAAAAATGTAGATTTTTAAAGATAAATATAAATTTGTCAACACTGATTAGCAAATGAAAATTAAAGATATCTGGAAGGATGGCAAATGCATGCATTAACTGCTTCGATGTTTAATTGCAAACATCATTAATAAATGCGAATTGCGAAATGCGATTTCTTTTGCGAACCATGCGCATTTGTATTCATTTGTTATGATACATAGGAGTTCTTAATCGACAGAAAAGTTGCAGTGCTTTTTTTTTTCAGAATGTGATGTAAAAAACAGTTATATATTTAATTGACTCCAGAACTTAGAAGGTAAAGGTTTATTTCTAACATAAATGCTGTAAAAATGTTGAAATGATTTATAACACCGCAAATGATTTCTTCTGGTGTATACAAAACCCCTTGCTATTCATCTTATTTTTGGTTTAAAAAAATCTGATGTGGGCAGTACATGGCTTTCCCTACATTCTCAAATTCATTTTCTCTTTATTTCTTTAATGGTTAATTAAATTGAATTTTATTGCACAAAATAACACTGAATTTGCACATTTAATTCAACTGTCGTTTTATTTGTTACCTGGATATCTTTTCAAATGTGGTGTAACAAAAACAAGAAGAAACTAAAATATTTCGAGAACGGTGAATCTTAGAGTAATGGGGGTGTGTCTTATTTCCTTTATAGTCACAATTTACGTATAAAACAAGCATTCAATTGATATATATGAGCATACGTAGTCTTTTATTTTAGATATTGACGATTTTTGCGGGCCATTTCGTACAAAAGGTAGGTTCTTTTTTCCGAATCGTACCAAAACCTAATCAGCAACAAGGTAATCTACAAGTGACATATTTACCAAATTTTGTGAAATTGGGTCAAGTAGTTTTTTACCTAGAGTGGACACATGCAATTTTTGCAGGCCATTTCGCGAAAAAGGCATGTTCTTTTATCCCGAATCGTACCAAAATCTAATCAGCACCAGGGTCACCCACAAGTGACTTATCTGTAAAATTTTAGGAAATTTGGTAAATTAGTTTTTGATACATACATTGCACAAATAGACACACACACAGACGTCACTCTGAAAGTAGTTGTTTTGTGTTCTAGAGGTACCATAACGTGTAGATCCATCGAAAACTACAGTTGCGATTTTCGACACGATTCCAATACTTTCTCTATACATCACCATGTATTGCTAGGAAAGTAAAAATATATTATGAATCAAGTTTAAACAATAGTTAATTTTATGTTATCCGTCGTCACGAGGAGTTAATTTTAAAATCAACTGTTCATAATTATGAGCGTGTGATATCAGATTTTTGCATGTTACAGATCAAAAATTTATACCTGCACAGTATTAGTTGAATATTTTAAAATCTGTAAATATTTGAAGAAATTGCTAATTTGTAACGAATGTGTCTATTTATGAGAACGATATTAATGAAATTAAGAAATTATTATATTAGAAATTATGAAAATTATTATACTAGAAATTATGAAAATTATTATACTTGAAATTATAAAAAATATTGTATTAATGAAATTAATGAAATTATTTATAATCAAATTATCAATGAAATTAACTCTTATGTTGATCATATTTAAATACACAGGATTTCATGTGTAAGAAAAGGCCCATGAGTGTATACGTTAGGTTAGGTAAAGTGACCATGCCCAATGAAATAAAAGCAATTGCAGCGCTCCTAGCGGAAAATTTAAAAATTTAGGGTAATGAATTTTGCAACAAAACAAGATAAACGAAAAATGCCAATTATAAAGTTGTAGATCACTGTCTAATTAGTAGAAATCGATATCAGGAATACGTGAAACGCGTATATGAAAGTCAATAAATATTCAATCAAACAATCGTATCATCAGAGCCTGTAACATGGTGACACTTGCAATGCTTGTCAAAGTACGCGAGTACATTCTTTCTAGAATTCAAATGCGGATTGTTGTTGTAGGAGGGCATTTTGAACAGACTGTTAGATTCCTGTGCATGTAGGTGTTGCTTATTTTATCATTCGTAAATAGGACAGCTATCCGCCAGTTAAGCATATTGTGTGAAACAAATGCCTACGGCAATAGTTTTACTGTCGATTTCTACTAGGTAATTATCTGTAACTTTGTAATTGGGTTTTTTTCATCAATCTTGCTTTGTTGCCGAGTTCGTATTCCAAACTTCTTCATTTATTCGCTGGGGGCGCTGCAATCCCTTTTGTTCGAACGGTAATGGTTACTTTACTATAAATATATATTATACGTTATTGGAGGGGGGGGGGGGCGGCTTGAGGGCGTTTGTAGAAACCCTGTATAGATGTATGAGAAAAAGTAGAGTGTAGTTCTATATTTCAGATATTTAAGTTTTAAGATGTTATACATTTTTAAAAAAAATGTGTATTTTCGCAAGATATGCCTATGGCTATTTATACAATACATACGTGGCATCCTTGCTTTAAAAAGTAACAATAAATTACTAGAACTGTGTCTCAACTGGACTTAGTCCTACAAGAATCCTTTTAAAGCAGTTAGTGGTTTTTGTTTTTTTGTTGCAAATGTTGCAAATTTTAAAAGAAAAATTTAAAAAATATCTGCATTGTTGGCCTAAATGATCGCAATTATAGCATGATACACTTCATTTTAAAGGGATTGAAGAAATTTGATTGATACCAAGTTTGACAATGTATCCTTCCCCTCCTCCCCCAAGTTTGACAACGAGAGGGGGGTGGGGGACATTGTCAAATTTGTCAAATTTGACATTGACTTCGAGGAGTAATCAAGATTACTCCTCTAAGAGGGTAACTTGTCTCCCTCTCTGAGGGGACTAATGATGTCACGAACACAAAAAAAAAATTGTATCGGGGCTATTTTTTACATGTTTGTTACGCTGCTACGTTTCGTGATCATTAAGCCATAAATAAACCCTTATATGCATAATTATGTCAACTTATGTTCTATGTTAAGAAAATACGTTGAGAAAATATCAAATTCCGAAGTTTTCGCTCGAATTAAAGAAAAAAAGTGTCTAGATTTTTCATTAACAAAGTCGGATGCAAAGTTCCGTAAAAATCCATTAATACTTGCGCCATCTACCATGTATACAGTAAATCAGACAGACGACAAGTAGACAAAAATCACTCTAGAAATAGTTTAAATATGTTCTAGAGGTTCTAGAACAGGTATTGGCATCAAAATCTCAAACTCGAAAATTTTCGTGAAATGAATACTATATACTTTATTCTATGTGAAAAAGTTGAGAAAGTAGAAATTTGTACCTTTTGAATTGTTGATATAGTAAGCCGAGTAAACACTAATAAATCAATAAAAAGATACATTATTTAGCTCTATATTCCACCAAAAACAAAAATGGGATGACCGAAATAAAGTAAATTAGCCACTGGTTGAAGAGTTTATCAAAATTCAATAACGGGTGTTGTTGTTGTTGAAACCCAGACCGTCCGACCTACCAGAAAGGTGCAAGGTAACTGTTTGGACGGCCGGAAAGTGCCACCCAATTTAGACCGGAACCCAGTGGGGGAGGCATCCACAGGGAACGTACCCTTCTTCCCCTACCACTAACCTCTCGGAAGGACTTACGGACCCACATGTTTAACGTGCTCGTACTCCGCATGAACACGGCGGCAGTTGTGGCAGCGTGCAAATTCAATAACGGGTGTGTAAGTTTTATAATTCTATAAATCAGTGTTCTGCTGCTTTAATTAATCAGTGTTCTCTAGTTTAAACAATAAAACATATATTCATTTTTCAAATATCTTTTTTATTTCCTAGGAAACTGAAAGTTTTGAGCTGCTGTCCCTTTTGAAGCAAAGGTGTGATGCTATAAGGTCTTTAAAAATGATTGCTTCAAAAATATAGAATCGTTTTATTTTGAACTGTGCTAAAGCGGTTTTCTTTTAACAGTAGTATTCAAGTGAATTACTCTGAACAGAATTCAAGCGATTTACTCTGAATAGTATTCAAGTGATTTACTCTGAACAGCATTTGAACAATATTCAAGTGATTTGCTTTGAAAAGTATTCAAGAAGGATTAGAAAGAAGATGAAACTCCCATGGATGAAAAAACGGTTGGAAATGCTACAATGCTTTGAGAATTATATATATATGTGTTAGCAAAATAGCTGTTTTTGTTAGTTGACACAACAGAAAGCGTAGTATTTAGTATATGTATTTTTGATTATTTTTAAATTAAGGGTTCCCTAATTATTAGTATAATTAACCAGTATTTTTTCTAGTTGTAGGATAAAGTGCACAATATAGGGAGATAAAACTAAAATTGAAAGGCAAAATTATTTTGAATACGTAGGAATATTCTTTATTGTTTCAGTTCTACTTTGCATTGCACTAATAATTTATTTTTATAAAATTGACTGTTTCAATAAATATTTTAGACTTTTTGCCATAGAAGTGCATACAATACAGAACTACTTATATTACCTTAATTATTGTTTCAAACGATATTGGCGTTTTCTTAATATGAAGTTTTAACTCCTTACTTTTACCTCCATGTTCAACTGATTTATTCTGAACAGTATTCATGTGACTTACTTTGAACAGTATTAAAATGGTTTGGTTTGAACAGTATTCAAGTGTTTTCTATTGATTAGCATTTAATATTTATTCAGGCAAATGGTGAGCAGAATTTAAGCTACTGAAAATTTTTCGCTGAGGATTCAATTCCAAAAACTCTTGATCTCAAAACATGGTTTTTTTAATGGCCAGTTATTCTTCCTTTAATTTTCCAGTCATTCGTTTATTGTTAGTGGCCGGATCGCGAATCATTTTGCCGTCACATGACGTTGTCCCGGTACACCAGAGAGGGCGGTACATACTTAATAAACACCAATAATTAATAAACACCAATTTATGCCCCATAAGTCGGTGATGCCCCATCAATTGATGCCCTATCCATTCCCGCAGATGGGATTCGAACCCACAATTCGGCAGACGAGAAAACGTTTACCTATACCCTCTTAGCCACCGAAATGGCATTCCAAAACAAGTAGAGTCCCGATTATCCAAGTTTTATCCAAGGTTCCGTGTTATCCGAGTTAGCACTTTCTTTCACTGACTCATCACTTTTTCTGACGAAGTTGAAACATCAACTCCCCTGAAGTCCTGGAATTGTATTTTTCTGTGAAACCGAGGAAGAAGATAATGATGAAAATAATCTTTGACTTCTGCAGCTAGTATAAATAAAATCTTTCAGTTTCAGAATCTGTTACAAGCAGACGATATACAGATTGAAATAAATGAAGATGAAAAAACAAGTAAAGACCAATGGCATAATTATAAATTCAGTGAGTGATAAAAGACAGGAGAGTGAAGAGGAGGACTTTATGTGAAGGCTCAAGAATTTCGCATACGAAAAACCTAAATGCAATTAATACATTAATCTAGAGAATAGGAGCACACTGAGTAATTACAGTATGTACTAAACAAATACATAATTGCATATGTATTAATTGTATATAGATATTTTTTTTCATAGAGTACTACATATTTCCTTAATGGCAGGTATGGGGAAATTCTGGACTGAAGAGGTACTCTGTTACAAATATCAGTGCTAAATTGTACAGTGCTGTCTGTATACGAAGTTTTTTCCGTGTTAATCGAGTTTAATTATATACGAGCTGTTTTTGATTCACATTTGCTCAGATAATCGGATTTTACACTATGAAACATTTTGCAACTTTTGTTAATTTTTTTAACTACTCTGTTGATAATTTTGGCAAACTGCTGAGAAAAACCACAATTACAGGCGTTCTTGAAAATTCCAGCTTCATTTCTGAAATATTCAGCTAATTATCGTCTGCCGAAGCGTTATTTTTGCATATATATATATATATATATATATATATATATATATATATATATATATATATATATATATACAGTGATCTCTCGTTAAGATGGACAGTCAAGAGCCAGCATTTATTGTATGTATTAACGAAAGTCCATTATAGCAGGAGTCCGTAAATCTGACGTAAAATAGTAATGGAATTGTAAAACGATAATGAAAGTTTATTCTCCTCAATTTCATAGGTACATTTTACAGGTACAACCTTAAAACAAAAAAGACAGAAAATTTTAATCAAAAATTTTTTAATATGTATAATGATGTAAATATAAAAAAAAGTATTAACGTTCAAAGCATAAACAAAATATAGGTGTACGTTAATTGTAGTATTTTTAAAATTAAGTAACCTTTATTTGTTGATTCTGGGTAAACAAAATGTTTTATGTCATTCTCAATTTTAGCCAATTGCTAAAAAGTATCTTCGAAAAATCTTCTACTGATTGAAAAATGAAATAAATTTTGTCTGTCTTAACGAATTAATGACGGTATAAAGCGATGTTTATACCATGTAACGCCCATAGACCTTAACCGGGGAATCCATATTTTTACGTTATAACGAGAAATCCATCTTAAACGGGTGCCGTCTTAACGAGAGTCCACTATAGTATATATAACTACCAGGAACCTTACTCTCCATTACGGACAGTTGATTCCCTTAAAACTGTTAGTAATATGCTTGCAAATGTTTTACAGTGTACGGTATGAACTGACTTAACCTAATTGGTGAGTAAATTCGGTATTCATCCCCCCCTACTTTTAACGCTTTAGCTTCTCTAAAGCTTCGAATTTACGAGACATACCAACTGAGCTATCGATGAGAGCAAAACTACTGAGCAAACAATCAAAACAAACAATTGTAAAATAATAAATCATGAAAATTCTTTCTTTTTGCACCGCATGCTAACAATAAACAAATGATCCCAGAAAAATGAAAAATCCTGGGGGCACAGCCATCAAATTCTGTTATTCGCGTGGCTTATGTGCATCTGTCAAGACCGCGAATATGTCTGTGCCCCGTCCATTAGTTGCGTCATTCATAACATCCGGGAGACCTCCACGACAGGCAGGTAGCAAAAGAAAACTATTCATCAGGAGTTACTTACTGATCGATTATAGTACCGGACGATGCGAGTTTGGACTATTTTTTGTTGAATTTCACAAGTGCAACATGCAGGGCTTGAATAATACATGAGCCACCAGGGTAGTGACACTGAGTCCAGTGAAACTTCACATCTTGCACCACCCCCTCCTCCGGGATTCTGGCCTCGGCCTTTACAAATCTAATTTCCTAGATATTTTCATATTCATTTTACTTCCTTGATAGAAGCAGACATATGAAAATCGGAAGACCTTAATTGTTTTACTGGCTTTAGGAGCCGTCTTCATCGGATCATGTAAAAATGTAGTGTGTATAAATCAAAAGGTTAAGTACAGCTGCAAGTACAATGGATATACTTCGAAACCCTGCTGTGCAAAGTATCCCAAGAGTAAATGGAGAAAAGAACTTATTAATACTTAAGATCTTCACAGCAAAATTTGGAGACGCAAGCAGGGGTCGAACTACTTCTATTTTTCGACCTAGATCGTCTGACCTACCCGAAAGTATAAGGCATATGTTTGAATGGTCGGGTAAGTTCCAACCAATGTAGACTGGAACTCAGCGAGGGGGGGGGGGGGCGGAATCCACGAGGACTGTACTCCGCGTAAACACTGGGGCAGTTTGAGCAGAACCGGTAATCAAACTTGAGTCCTCCGAGTGCAATGTTCTGCTCCTGGGGTCGAACTACTACACCACGACAGACACATTTGTTCTGAATCTTTCGGTTAGTGCATACTGTTTTTTCATACGAACTTATGAATAATGACCATGATGCCTTTATAAATAATGTAAATCACTTAAATTTGAGGTCCGCTTCCATTAAGAAAGTAAAATGAATTTGTATTCTGACAAGCAGCTTTTATTTTTATTGTGTCCGAAATATTTATTTCATTACTTCCTCTATAACTATTCACTCTGGGCTCCCAGCACTATATGATATTTCGGGGTTTAGTCCTAGTCAGAACCCCACCAAATTTTACCGTCATATAGTATCTTTTATGTTACTATGTAGATCTAAAATTTAAAAAAAAAGGAAGTTAGTATATTGACAATGCTTGGGAAAATCTAGACAATATTATTTCATTTAAATGTTTTACTGTGATCTTAATTTAAATATAAAGTGATCAGAGATCAATTTGTGTGAAATTAAAATACTTTCTTAGCAACAGCATAAACAGATGAATAAAGAATGCTTTTATTCAACTGTTTGCGATATTACCAAAGAAGCATATTAGTTTCAGAAGTGTTAACGAACTTTTATACAAATTTCTGTCTTTTTGCTTTTGAAGCAGGTCATTTAATAAACTATTTATGCTGTTAATGGATATTCTCATATACGCATTGGTTTCTTCGTTAAAAGGAATTATTTTTGTCATGCCGAAAAATATTTTCGGTCAAATAGATAATCTAAACATTTCAAGGAATGCTGGTGTTAAACGAACACTTTTTAACATGTTTTCCATCTCCAGTCTGCAAATGACTGTCTTTTCTCCAAAACAGATCATCACCAATTGATACTAAATTTGTCATAATTATGGGCTGTTCCTTGAATAAGAACCAAACATTGCGATTGTGTGTAAATAGGAATGAAAGCAATATCATATCAGAAACGGGTGGGGTCATCGCCTTTAAAATACCCTACATTTATACGTTTTAACCACGGCCTTAAAGGTATCATCGGGATAACCACATATCTGCACTCAGCTAGAAGAAAATGTGTTGTGAATATCAGTCAGGAAGACCAACAGCAGAAGGCTAAGCATAACAAGCACAAAGAAAAAATGAAAATACTTATTGAACAGATGCCAAAGATCAAGAAGGACTTTGGCAGAAATTACAAGAGTGCATAGATTCATTCAAATCTGACACACATTCTGAAAATCTTCTGAACATTGATACAGACAGGACAACATAAATGTAATTGATGTAGCTGAAATAGGTTCAAAGCAAATGTAAGACTTAATGCATAGCCGCAAAATTTCTATGATTGGATATCTCAACAAGTCATGCCAATAGTCGCTACAAAAATGGACACTAATGTTGATACCTCAATGGTGTGGGATACCCAAATAATTTTCTCTCATATAATTGGTCTGTAAGCAAGTTCTCGTGATACCAAAGTGAAACAAGTTCTATATCATGAAATTCCAAAAGCTTTGTTCGATGAGTATGGAGAAATGTGGACTTGTAAAACAAAGTCAAAATTAAAAATATTCTAAAACAAAGTCGTATTTCTGAAGGAAGGTATATTCTTCTGAACAGTAGCAAAGAATTGTACATGTTCTGTGGTTAATGTATATGCCTTACTGTGGTACGATTTCTTGGCCTGTTCATGGCATTATTAACGACTACATCTTTTGTTTGAAATCTGCATTTATGCTAATATTACAAACACGTGATGCATATTTGATTTTTGATCGATAAAACATATTCAGCACCAAAGATATTACCAGACATAAGAAAGTGGTTGGAGTTAGCAGTGTTTATAAACTTTAAATGTCACTCCCACTTCTATCACAGCGGTCATACTTACAGTCATAGAAAACAAGACACAACTTATAAATCTGACCTGCAGCGACATTGTACAAAATAAGAAACTCTTTGAATCTTGTACAAAAATCAACAAGCTTGTAGGTACAAGGTAGCATGAATGAAATCTCCAATAAAATCTCTGGTTTAAGGGTTTTGAAACAGCAATATTTGCAACTTGACATAAAAAGGCAGATGTTATAGTTCTTTCAACAAGTAATTAAAACACAACCATCAAGCAACCACAATATGGACAAACAACCACAAGATGTGAACATCTACTATCGTTTTCCAAGATTTTTAACCACTTCAAAAGCACAAGTTAGATACCGGTCTACAAAAATGAGAAGAAATCGTTCTTCAGAGCATCCAAATATTTGTTCATTTCCACCAACTACTGAAGTATTCTGCTGAATATAAAATGATCACATGTTTAAACCTGTATCTGGAATAATGCTTTAGATGTACTGTGTGCCTTAAATTCTGAACAATTTGGGTACTACAAGTACAGTGTTTCAAGTTCTTCCTGCTAGTTGCTGTGCCAGAAAGTGTCGTTTTAACTCCTACCGAGGTCTAAAAGTTAATTAAATGCTCATCGGAAAGGGAGACATAATATCGAAAAAAAAAGAAGTGTTTGAATAAAGGCTTGTACAATTTTACAACTGTGCAAATAATGGTTGTTTAATAATAAATAATCAAATAACAAAGTACAGCAAGAAGATAACAATGGACGAGTAAATGTTATCTAGATTTCACGTATAATGATTTTTTTTTTCAATTTCGATAATTGCAATGTAAGTACAAAAAAATAGTTACTAAGTGAGTGAGAAAAATTGAACGAAAAACTAGGTTAAATATTTTCTTTGACATAAGACATTTTAATGTTTAGTATGTAAATTATAAAAATAAAAAGTTGTAAAATAATATAAGAATAAAAATGATAAAATATTATTCTGTTACTTATTTAAAAACCATAAATCCAAGATGATCTTTTCTGTGATTTAAAATCAATTTTATATACACAGAAAAATTAATTTCAGATATTTTGACTAGAATTAGCTAGAAATATACAAAACCACATACATTTATTAGAACAATCTGTTATGGTACTTATTATTTAAAATAGTTGGTGGCCGCCATATTGAATTCTGAGAGTTACACAAAGGTAATTAAGTGGTACCTGCAATTTCATGAATGTACTCGTACACACTCTACAAAATATCACCAATAAAAATAGGGAGGTAAAATATAAGATAGGGGAAAATGTAACATAGGGGGAGCCCGATCATTTGCTGCATAAGGGAAAGAAAATTCTGCTGATGACACTGTCCATCAATGGTGCATCATAGGGGCCCTTTTCAATTTGAAACCTGGCTTAATTGCTTCATTGGGTACTTGCTACGGCACTAGAATGGAGATAAAAAAGATGCAAATTGAAATCCTTCTCTGACCCATTTGCAGACAATTAAATCTGCAAAGCATATTGTCTGGTAATGCAGATTTGGAAGTCAACAAACAATTTTCAAGAAAATGCTCCTTTACAGAAATTTGGGCTCGACAAAATGCTAGACTGTGCTGAAAGGAACTTTTATATAAAGATGCCTCGAATCGCTAAAGTTAAAGAAAATATTATATCCATAAAATATCTTTAGTTTTTAATATTTTAGAAGTTAGAGTTTTTGTGGGAGCAGTGCTTAAATGATAACCAGGTCCTGAACAGAACTTACCACCGTGATAATGAAATATATCCTTATATATCTATCAGGGCACAAATGCATCAAATTTATACACAAACTAAAGGAATTTTAATACATAACTTAAAGACATACTTACATATATCACTTTCCTCTGGCCAGGTCTTAGAAGCCGAGCACTCCAAAAGTTCGAGTTTAAACATCCTCTTAACATCTGATACTATTCACGAAGAAAGCCTCTTCGTCCATCCCCAGAACGCTGTGTCCACAGGCAGGTGATAGAACATTAATATTTCTTCGGAGATGAGCAACCCTACTTTCGCCAGCTGGCTCAATCACCAGATTTTGAAAAGTTTTCCATCAAAGCACTCCCCCCCCCCCCCCCCCAATCCCTCCAGTAACAAAAGAAAAGGAGCACATACGATCTATTCTAGAAGTTTTGATGAAGAGGTTTATCACCAGTGTTTCGTTTTGACAGGTAATAATGGAATTCGCCATACAGGAAGGTACCAGGAGAGGAGGGAGGTAGGGGGGTCGTTTAGAATAAATGGTTTTGGGTGTTGAGGAGGTTGTATCTATTTTCAATCAAATGTAGTCTGCATGTTTGATTGTAGAGTAGAGGGAAGGTTGAGGTGTCTTGTTTTTGCTTCAGTCGGCAGATGTATTTTGGACAAAGCGTTCCGTTGTAGTATTATTGCACCCAACTGTTCTTTTAATTGAGGTCAGAGTTTTTAAAGTGTTTCAGGGACAGGATGACCATCATCCAAACTGGTACTTTTTTAAAAGTAAAGATAGGTAGACAAAAAGCGATTAAAATTATAATATTTCAAAATCACGTGGTTATATTATGTTAAAGATAGGCAGACGATAAACGATTAAAATCACATGATTTTATTATATTAAAGAAAGGCAGGCGAAAAACTATTAAAATCATATAGTTTCATTATATTAAAGAAAGGTATTTAAAAACCGATTAAAATTATAATATTTTAAAACCACGGGGTCTTATTATATTAAAGAAAGGCAGACAAAAAACTATTAAAATCACATGGTTTTTATTACATTAAAGATAGGTAGACAGAAAACGATTAAAATTATAATATTTTAAAATCGCGTGGTTTTATTATATTTGTGAACCTATAAAATATAGTTTTTTGGAATTAAATATATAGTTCTTAAATTTATAGTTCATTTAATATAGTTAAATTTATAGTTAAATTTGTATTATAGTTAAATTTATAGTTTTTTTAGAAATAATTAAAACGATATGAAATTTTAAAATATTTATTTATGCAATCGATACATTGGCTCCATAATATATATTACGTTGATGAACCTATAAAATAGTTTTAAAAATAAACTATTTCCAAAAATATATTTATTTCTTATTGGTAAGATGACAATCTGAAACAAGGACATTTTTCAAGGTGAAAGCGGGAGAGTCTAAAAACAATTAAAATTTAGTATTTTGAAATATTTTTTATAATTATTGACCGATCCATTATACAGTTTTATTAAAAACTATTTTCAAAAATCAAAGGATTTCTAAAAAAACATAAACAACGTGACAACATGTGCTGCTGTACTTCATGATACTGGTTATCAAAGTTTTAAACAATAACATAAGCAGAATAAGTGTTCTTAGTAAATATTACCATACTTTAAACAGTTAATTGGGCATCTTCTCTGAAAATGATAACTAGTTTCCTAATGAATGGATTAATTCAATGTAATCCCATTATTACTTTCCTTATATACAATACTATATAAGAAAAGTATTGTGATGGGATCGAAAATCAGAATTCGAGTTTTCGACGTGAGAGCACGTTTCAAATATCCCTGATCACGAACTGAACATTTTTGAGGTGATGTGTGCGTGTGTGTCTGTGTGAAAGTATGTGTGTGTTTGTGTGTGTCAGTAAGTCTGTGGAGACGATATTCCACGAACGAATGAACCTATTCGAACAAAATTTGGTACAAAAATTACAATTCGTGAATACTGGTAGCCTATTGTTTTTATACGCGATCGAATGTTCAGAATTTAAAAAAATTCATTACAAAATCAAAACCTCTAATAAAGTTACTCAAATAGACATTTCTTGCGTAATTTTTCATTAGAAAATGATTAACATAAATTTTAGAACGCTAGCATGAACCGTTCTCAAGATATTGCACATTTTCCAAAAAAATTATATAAAATGAAAGAAAAAAATATTTCCTATTGAGAAACATGTTCACTTTTCATATGTAATATCATGCGATAAATTTAGTGACATCATTCTCGTGGATCTAGCTCGTTCCATTCATGAGAAAAGATACTTTGAGTAATACTTTTGTATTTGAACGCCAATAGTCATTTATCTGCTATAAGAATAAATTATTTCTTCGTCCAGGCTTCGTCTCTTGGCGAGATTTTGGCGACGAAAAGTCGAAGTTAAAGAAAATTAAAAGTACGAACTAGCTATAAAATGCTAGCGAGTAATTTGTAACTCTTTGAAAGCCAGTAAATGAAACAAACGAGTCTGAAAATATCAAATAAATTTTTGAACTTTACTGAGGTTTTATTTTGCAAAATGTTTTCACCAAATGACTAAAGCCATCGGACTGAAGACACAGCCTTTTTCTTTTACATTGCAATATGTAAGGAATATCATATACTGTCCACATCATACTTTTTTATTTTCTGACAATGAAATGCATCTTTCTTTATCGAATAGGACTCCACTAAACTATACTTAAGTGCATTATCGTGTACACATATTCAAATGTTGCATATGCGCACACTTTATCAAACTTCGATCTATTGGCATCAATGAAGGCCGCGAAAGTACTTTTTCATGATCAAGTGATAAGAAGCTACAACCATATGCGACTAATCACGATTTGATGAAGACGCTTGCCGAAATCTGATACAAAACTTACACTATATAATGCAGATGAAAAGTCGCATTGTATATGAAATGAATTAGTCATTCATAATATGCTTCTCTATACATGCGAATGCTCCTTCTATTGTCCGTGCTGTAATCTCGGTTTCAAATCAGCACTTGCATAATTGTAGCCAGTGTCTCTTTTTTCCTTTCATATCTTTGTTATACAGTGTTGCCAGGTCGTTATTATCATTGAGTTCTTATCTGTATACATTTAGATGAGGATTTAAATTGCAGCAATTGGAAAACTTCATCGAACTCAGGTGATTTAGTAAAGGGGATATAAAAAAGAGTAACTAGATTTTAGATCGAAAATTAGAAGCTAGAAGCTTTGTTTAAGATGATCCAAGAGAACGGAAGTCACAAAATGACTTTTCGTTACATTAGCATGACATGCTGTCTGTGGCTTAGGGAGAATGTGAAAAATTGTGCCTCTTTCTTCCTTTCATATCTTTGTTATACAGTGTTGCGAGGTCGCTATTACCATTGAGTTCTTATCTGTATATATTTTGATGAGGACTTAAATTGCAGTAGTTGAAAAATTTGATCGAACTCAGGTGATTTAAGTAAAGGGTGTATAAAAATTAAAAATGCGTGCGTTTCATATATCTACGTGTTCTAGGAATCCAGAACTAGCCCGTAAAATATGACGTACATAAATGATGTAACGACGCAATGTGATGACGTGAAAATTTGTTAAATGAAATTGTTTTACGAGATGAAGAAACTGTGTGCTGTTTTCGTGCTCTGGCAGCTTTCCAAAGATGTTGTACGAAAATATAGACAAAGAGATGTAACGTGAATATAATAAGAATTGGCGTAAGTAAAAACAAAACAAAACTGTAGTAAATATAAGACAAATGGGATAAATACATGACTATAAAGAGTTAAAAAAAATTCAGAATGTTTCATTTTAACTATGTTGATCTGTGAAAAAGTTTGCATTACGTTCTCTCATTGCAGATAACGGCATCCCTGAACCGGTTTCGCCCCTATTATGAGTATGTCAGAATGGAATAGCCGTTATCTGTAATGACTTTAATGGATAATCGATCTTAACTTTAGAAGCGTCGCCCTACAGGAAGATTGTGCGGTTAACTATGTGAAAGTGTTAAGCTGATTAAGATGTAGAAATATTTCACCTTTTTTCATTAGTTTTTACCAAGAATTAATGCTGAAAAGAATGCCTATTATTTCAAAATTTCGAAAAAAAAAAATTGTGTATTTTTGTTTTATATGTAAAATGTATATCCAGAGCTAGCTAAATCCTGGAGGAATCATTGCGCTTAGACTTCTAATCATGACGCCCACATTTTTAGCAGGATATAATAACTTTCAAAATTTTGGTTTGCTTAAAACTTCCTACCCATTAGGAGACTAGTTTCCATAGTGACAAATCTTCCACTTCATAATATGTAAAATATATATGCATAATATGTAAAATAAATATATGTATATTTTTTTAATTGGAAAGCAAATTACATGATTTATAAAACATTAGCATCTTCAAAATATTACCTTTTTTCAATCTAAATTAGAAAAAAAAAATCAATTAGGCTCATTATTATCCAATGAGTGCATGTTTTTTGAATATTTTTAACCAAAAATGGCCATCCTTGTTAAATAGTTATCACGAACATGTCTTGAGATATTAGAAATTTTACTTATCTATAACGAGCGTTACATCTCCCAAAAGAATCAGGCACTTCCACGACATTTGAAACGTCTATTTCAACCATTAACAATAAACCTATTGATCTTCAGTGATACTTATAACAAGAAAGATCAATCATGCATAAAGCATTGATTATGAAATACTTTCCATCTTCAATGCAATTTTATACAAACATCTTTAAAATGCGATACATTCCTCGGTAATATTTTTAAAATTATCATAATACTACAATAATTTATTATATTTGAAAACTTCATCGAAAACAAATGAACTTTATTCAAATGACGTCATCGAAATATAAATCGCCTCTATATAAAAGCAGCATTTCATTCATAAACATTTTTCTAATCGTTTCATTTATCACAGTACTACAATAATTTATTTTATTTAAAAATTTGAAAAATTGTTATCTACCATATTCATTTTTAAATGTGAAACCTTTTTCATATATAAAATAATTAAATTCTTGGAAAGATATTTATTATATAATATATCTTTTTTTTTTTTTCTGAAGGATATAGTAAGAGTCAGAATTTAATTAAATATGTTTTTCTCCCTATATTAAATAATTTTTATTTAAAAAACTACCTAACATACTTCACTGGAATTTTTTTTATATATTTTATGGGATAATTTGAATATTTTCTAAAATTAATTAGGTCCCACAGGGTTCAATGTATTTCATTTTTTCAACTCGGCTTCAATCCAAAACTAATTGGGTAATATTATTCATTTATATTCCCATAGGTCCCACAGACCGTCTGAAAAACATACTAAAATTTCATTTTGATAAAGTCTGTTTTATGGCAGATATTGTGCTAACAGACAGACAGAATGAACAAAGTCATAAACACTTTTCAACTATGTTGTAAAGTGTTAATAATAAAACAAGAAAGATCAATCAAGCATAAGCATTGATTATGAAACACTTTCCAACTGAAATGTAATTTCATTTAAAAATTTCTAAAATGTGATACATTCAGTGGCGATATCTTTTACATTATCACAGTACTACAGTAATTTATTATACTTAAATATTTAAAACTGTATCGAAATATAAATCATCTGATTCTTTATGCAAAATCAATGAATATTTCATTCATATAACTTGTATTCCAGACTCCAGAGCTAAATAATTTTGTGTGAAAAAAATTCAGCAATTCTTATGTAATTCAGCTTACAATCGTTTGAGATATTTGCATTTTGTATATGTTAAAATTAGGCTTCGTTGAAGAAATAATAAAAGTTTAGGGATCATTTAAAATCACAACTATTGTAATTGCATAGGCACGGAATTTAGATACACAGATAATACACAGATAATATATGTGTGTATGTGTATGTACTCAAAGTATTGGAATCGTGCCGAAGATCGGAACTCGAATTTTCAAAGGATCTACACGTTTTGGGACTTCTAGAACACGAAAAAAACTATTTTTAGGAAGACGTCTGTGTGTGTAAGGGTGTATCTGTGAATGTTTCTGTGTGTCTGTGTGGATATTACATCCACTCTAATTGAAAAACTAATAAACCGAATTTCATGCAATTTGGTAGGTATGTTTTCTGTGGGAAATCCTGATGTTCATTAGATTATAGTACGATTCGTAATAAAAGAATCTGCCTTCTTTGCGAAATGGCCGCAGAAATTGCCTTTATCCACTCTAGCTAAAAACTAATGGAACAAATTTAACAAAATTTGGTGTATAATATTTCAATAACCTACAAGTGATTTATATACCAAATTTAACAAAATTTGGTATATAAATCATTTGTACGTTATTCTAGTACGATTCGGAAAAAAGGAACGGGCTATTTTTGCGAAATGGCCCGTAAAAATCGTTATATATAAAAATAAAAGACTACGTATGCTCAATTATATCAATTAAATTCCTATTTTATACGTGATTTTTGACAACAAAAAGAATAAGACTAACCCCATTACTCTAGGACTAGCCGTTCTTGAGATATTCTAGTTTTTTCGCGTTTTCGCTACGCCACCTTTGACAATAGGTCCAGCTATCAAATGAGAACCAAATTTAAGTTTAACGTGTAAATTCAATGTCATTTAAAATACTTATGATTGTCATTTTGTGCAGATAAACTCAAATTATTATTGAATAAATAAAGAGAACGAATATGAGTCTGCAGGGAAAGACATGTGCTGTTCACATCAGAATTTTTAACAATATTACAACAATGACTTATAGAAGTGAACGGGGATTATTTTGAGGCCATTTCGAAAAAAATGTATGATCTATATTTAAATATCCATCAAATTTTTGTCGAATAAAATGTTCAACAAATTTAAGCTGTGTACCAAATTTTAACTCTCTAGGACGTAGGAAAGTGCATTAAAAATGCCATCAAATAAGTATATCATGAAGAGTTATATAAAATTTAAAAAAAATAAAAAATTGTTATACCAAATTTATTTTAAAATGTGAAACCTCTCCCATATGCAAAACGTTTAAACAAATGGAAAGATATTTATTATATAATATATTTCTCTTTTCTTTCTGGAAGATATCTCAAAGTCAGAATTTAATTGAATTTGTTTTTTTCACTATATTAAATAATTTTTAATTAAAAAACGACTTAACATATTTTACTGAATTTTTTTTTATATATTCTATGGGATAAAGTGAATATTTTCTAAAAATTTCGAAGCAATTCGTGAATTTTAAATTTACTTAAAAAATGTTTGAAAAATTAGGTCGCATAGGGTTCAATGTATTTCATTTTTTCAACCCGGGTTCAATAAAAAACTATTTGGGTGATATTATTTATTTATATTCCCATAGGTCCTACAGACCGTCTGAACAACATACTAAAATTTCATTTTGATAAAGTCATTTTTACGGCAGTTATCGTGCTAACGGACAGACAGACAGACAGACAGAATGAACAACGTCATAAACACTTTTCAACTTTGTTGTAAAGTGTTAAAAAACAGGAATGTGTGTTATTTTTGTCCACATATTAAAAATTGTGAATCTGCAGTTAAAATTATGTATTGGCCATATCATATATTTTTCTTCCCATCCCCATAACGATTTACGGAAATTATACACGCCTTTTACCTATCATTCAAAATGCATCTGTGGACTTTACCAGACAAATATAGTTGTCAGCATTAAGTCTAGTATCCCATCTTCCACTCATAATATGCCCCTATATCTATATATCCATCAGTGATGTTCCAGCTCGAATGACATCACTGACCCCGCCCTCTCATTGTTTGCCGTCGCCCGGAATCGCCCGCCCCAGGTTATCATTCACCTTGTTGCCATATTTATTATCATAATTTTTACCTCTCCGTGACTGTCAAGACCAATCGGTCAGCAAGGTACCGGTGTTTGGGAGGCAGAAACCTGTTGGAGACGAACACAGCGATGATGAGAGCGGGTTACATGTTTGATTTAGAATAGTCGATTGCGTAGTCCTTCCTCCAAGGTTTGCAAGATGTGTTTCTCTCCATGGGTTTTTGCGATGAGAGTTATCGATCGCGATATAGAAAGTTTTCTTATTTTTAAATCTGTAAAGTGTTTATGGCCATCTATGTTTGTAGAGAAATAAAAATCTAATGTGGGCCACAAATGATTTTTCTTACACACACTTGAATTCTTTTGATATATTTGAAAAGTATTTATTTTTGCTTTCATTTGCATCCATGATAAATTTAAAATGTAAGCTTTGTTGACAAAATTAAATTAAATTATTTATTTATACACAGAAGCAAAATTAGAACAAAAATTAACACTGGAATGTGAATATATTCGAACTTTCCATACCAGAATCAATTTTTAAGTAGCTTGTTTATATATATATATATATATATATATATATATATATATTAATAAAGTGAAGTTTTTAATCGAAAACTATGCATGAACTACGGTAAATACAAAAAAAACCTCATCTCTAGCATATCTGTTACAAATAAGTAACTATAGACCAAGACTAAGGATAAAAGTAGAAAGTAATTTATTACTATAATGGAAAGGGGGTGAGGGGAAGATGAGTATACAAAAATCATAATTAAAGAGGTATATATATATATATATATAAATATATATAAAATAAAAAAGCAAACACGGCAAAAATGAGAAAAGGCAATAATAAGTAGCTCAAGATTGAAGATCAAGACATGGAGAACAATTAACTGAAACTACACAAAAACGGCGGTTAGTTCGAAATTGCATTCTCGTCAGGACAGCCATACAATTCGAATTAAAACCGATAGAATAGTCAGTTTCTGACAATAGCGATAGTATTTACCTATGGACACCATTGGAACTGTCTGCTGGCTAGTGGAAAGACAAATAATGAAAACCAAGTGAATTTTAAACCAGCAATATTAAAAACAGAAATATTAACTCACAAGCACAGCCTCCACGTGGGAGTCTAACTGTTCGCAGGCGAACATTTGACAGAGCATTTTACATCTCTTCGTCAAAGCGAGTCGACACCGGAATGAATACACTTGAACGAAAAATAATGTGTATGAAGACTTTCAAAAATAGTAAGCAGTATAGGACTCGGGACAAGTGGAAAGTAGTCTTTCATAAATAGTAAGCGGTATCAGACTCAGGCCTAAGGTGTTCCAAAAAGATTGAATCGCGCTTTAATTCTTTACCTGTTGGAGATAAGTGGGCAATGTAAATTGCAAAAATGTTGAAAGTAATAAGACTGAGTTAATGAAACAGTCTTCCCATTAATTTTCAAAAAGTTACACTTTTTAAATTTTTATACGAACCCCTTAGTCAAATTTGGTCAATCAGAATTTTTTTATTTTTAATGCAATAAGATCATTAAAAAAACCGCATATCTGTATCTTTAAAATTGAGCGAGTTATATTTAATTGAAAATTGAACATTGTGAATGGGGACTATATATCCAATTAGAAATGTAAATTTGTGACATATCACAAAAAGAGATAAAACTGGATGATACACAGGAAACCCAACCGCGTAGTGAGTACAACTGTTTTATATGATCTCTGTCTGCGCAATGCTTTATTTAGATGCATTTGTGATAAAAAATTTTAACACATATTAACGTATTTTTGATCTAAACAATTTCCATCGTCAATTTGTTTATGATCCCTATTTTCACTGATGAAACAGTCTTTCACATACTACGGAAAAGTGGCATAAGTTAGATTTTTTTCTTTATCATAATTCAGTTGATTCTAAAGATACAGATATGCGGGTTTTTTTAATGATCTTGTTGAATTAAAAATATAATTTTTCTGATTGACCCAATTTGTCTAAGGGGGTCTTATAAAAATCTAAAAAGTGTAACTTTTTAAAAATTAATGGAAGGACTATTTAACGTAGAACATATTAACGTAATCTTATTTCCTACCTTACTTTCAACATTTTTGCAAATTACATTGCCCACTTATCTCCGAAAGGTAAAAAATTAAAACGCGTTTCAATCTTTTTGGGACACCCTGTATATATATATATATATATTTATTTAAATTTTAAATGAGTTGAAATAATTTAAATGTAATATACTAAGCAACTAAGCATGTGTAACATAAGTAAAAAACTGTATATTAAAGTTACATCTATTTATTGTGTTAATTGCAGTATATAAAAAGATGAAATGAATAAGTTAATTATAAGATTTAAAAGTAGAAATAGAAGAAATACAGTATAGCAGCACTGCTATACTATATCTCTTCTATTTCTACTTTAAATCTTTTAGTTTATATATATATATATATATATATATATACTAAAATATTACAGATTTTCCGAGAAAAAGTTTGAAAAATATGTATTGTTGGTTCAAATGATCATAATTATAAGTTGTTACTCTTCATTTTAAAGGGCTTGAAAAATCTTTTGATTGACAGCGTTCCCCTTCGGGGTAACTCCTCCTCAGAGAGAGGGGGGGAGCTAAAGACATCACGAACACAAAAATCGTATGGCGGTTATTTTTCACTACAGTGATTCAATTTGTGATCATTGAGCCATAGCCCTTTTTTATGCATGATTATGTTAAAATCTTTTCTACGCTACCATGTTAAAAAAATTATAAAATTTCGAACAAATTTTGAGGTTTCAACTCGAGTTTCAAAAAATTCTATCTAGTTCTAGATTTTCTGAGAACAAAGCCGGATATAAAGTTTCGTAAAAATCCATTAATTTGCGACAGAAGCTACCCGTGCACACTGAGAAATCGATCACAGACAGACAGACGGACATCACTTTAAAAATAGTCAAAACATATTTAGGAAGTCTTAAAACGCATGTTGGCATCAAAATCTCGAAATTAAAATTTTTTGTAAAAACAATGTTCTTTCTATACTATATATATTAGCAGTATGAGAAGGTAAAACTATTGAATCGTTATATGTTTTACTTCAACATTTGTACAAAAGTCCTTTTAAAAACTGTACATATCTAGTAAAACTGTACATATTTTTAAAAACTGTACATATCTAGAAAGGTAAAAATATTGAACTAACATCTGCATAGTTTAACTTTCTATTCTAATACATGCTTTATGGCTAAATGTGGAACATTTGGAAAATAATTATTGTTAAAAAAAGTTTAAAAGTATAAGAAGTTTTTCTCTTTTTCCTGGCGTGATCTGTCATATCAACAGATTAAGGAAGAAATTTTATAAGAAGAAATAGCATAAGGAACTTCTTAAGCAGGAAAATACTTTGTATGGGAATTTTTAAATGGCAAAATAAATGTTTAAATGAAATGGCAACCTCCTTATTGTATTGGATTTCTCATGCTAGCATATGAAAACAAGGTTACAGCTCCAGTTAGTTCAGAATTTACAGCTATTTTTTTCCAAGAATATATTCAGAAGAGGAAAGATTTTGTTCTTATTTAAAAATTTGATAATTTAATTTTAAGTGTTTTAGATAATAATGTAATTATGTCATAATGCATAATTGAAATGCAACTTAGGATTAGACTAAATTCTTTTGAAAAAGTCGCATGTTTTCTTATTTTACTATGCTTTTCCGTCTATGCTTAGCAAAAATAGTGGGAAATAATTTCAAATGCTAATGGATTATTAGCGTCCCCCCCCCCATAGTGTTAATGCATGAATTGAAAATAAAAAATTTTAATACAAGACAACATCTTAGCTGAGAAGGTATATTTTAAACGAATTAACGAATTAAACGACATTGTGATTTTACATAATTATTACTGTTTAATTGAACAGGAGTTATAAATTTAAAATATAATAAATTAATAAAAACATGCTCAAAATTTGACAGAAAATTTGTTCTTTTTTTCCCAGATCCATTTTCTATTATTTACGTCATATGTTTGATGTAAGTTAGCTAGCATTATTGATTAATATCTTATTATCAGTGCATCTTTTAAAATTAAAACCTTGACTTCCAGAATAATACATCAAGATATTTAAATTGCACTTACCTGCACAATTTTTCTTCCCACTCTTTTCAACAGTATTCTTGTGAAAATACTGTTGAAAAGACTTCCATGGGCATCAACTAAAGTGATAAAAAATTCAACTATATTTCTAATATAAGCGATAAATATATTGCAACTATTATATACTAAAGTTTCTGAATTTTATGTAAATTAATAAAAAGTGTAAATTAACTTAAATGTGCTGCTCAACTTGACTTTCCCATACCATCATCCATATTTAAGTAGCTTGCGGGTTTTTCCCCCCCAAAGTTTACAAGCAATTTTTTAAAAAGCAAAATTTTGATATTACTTTCCTTATATACATAATGTATAAGGAAAGTATTGTGACGGGGTCGAAAATTCGAATTCGAGTTTTCGGCGGGAGAGCACGTTTCAAGCATCCCTGATCACGAATCAAACATTTTTGAAGTGATGTCTGTGTGTGTGTGTGTGTGTGTGTGTGTTAGTGAGTCTGTGGAGACGATAACTGCCGAACGAATGGACCGATTCGAACCAAATTTGAAACAAAAATCACAATTCGTAAACACTGGAAGCCTATTGTTTTTGTAGGCAATCGAATGTTCAGAACCCCCCTTAATTTTCGAAAGAAATTTTGAAAAAATCGTCAAAAAATCAAAACCGCTAATAAAGTTACGCAAATAGATATTTCTTATGTAATTTTTTATTAGAAAACGATTTGCATAAATTTGAGAACGCTAACATGAACCGTTCTCGAGATATTGTATATTTTTGAAAAAAATTATCAAAAATTATGAAAAAATAAAAAATCCTATTGAGAAACATGTTCACTTTTCATATGTAATACCATACGATAAATTGGATGACATCATTCTCGTGGATCTAGCTCATTCCTTTCAAGGAAAAATATACTTTGAGTAATACGTTTGTAGTTGAACGCCAAGAATCATTTGCTTCTGTAAGAATAACATATTTCTTCGTCCATAATGCTTGGCAAGATTTTGGCGACGAATTTGGCGGAATGTCGCCAACTTGGCGACTTTTTGAAATGTTGGCAAATTAACGAAAATCCCGCAAAATGGGTAAAAATGAAGCTAAATCAATGAAAATGACGACTAATTGTCGAAAACTCAATATCTTGGAAGGAATATTATTATCTACTATAAGAAAAACCTATTTTTTTACTGTAAAAGTAGTAAATTCGTTACATTATATAAGGAAAGTCATGTGTTGCCCACATCAGATTTTTTTCATTGATGTAGCGGTATCATTAGCCCAAATTATCACAATTATAAAGTGTTACCCTTTACTTTAAAGGGCTGGACACAATATTTCGATTGATGCTATCCTTGACAATGTTCGCCCGATGGGTTACTTACTACCCCAGGTAGGCCAAAAACAAAAATTGTGTTGCAGCTATTTTTGACAATGATTGAAAACATTAAGCCTGGTGGTCACTGAGCGATAAATAATCCCTTTTATGTATGATTATGTAAAATTTTATCCCGTGCTGCCATGTTAAAAAATCTGATATGGGCAGCACATGACTTTCCTTATGTAAAGCAATGAATTTACTACTTTTACAGTTTTAAAAAAATGTTAATCTTATAGTAGATACTTATATTCTTTCCAAGATATTGAATTTTCTTCAATGAGTCGTCATTTTCATTGATTTAGCTTCATTTTTATCCTTTTGGCGAGATTTCCGTTAATTTGGCAACATTTAAAAATGTCGCCAAGTTGGCGAAATTCCGCTAAATTCGTCGCCAGAATCTCGCCAAGTGTTATGAATGGAGAAATAAGTTATTCTTACAGCAGATAAATGACTATTGGCGTTCAAATACTATAGTATTACTCAAAGTATCCTTTCTCGTGAACGAAACGAGTTAGATCCATGAGAGTGATGTCACCAAATTTATCGCATGATATTACACATGAAAAGTGTTTCATGTTTCTCAACAGTTAATATTTTTTTTTTAATTTATGGGATTTTTTTGATAAATTTATTTGATAAATGTGCAATATCTCGAGGACGGCTCATGCTAGCGTTCTAAAGTTTTCTAAAGTTTATGTCAATCGTTTTCTAAGAAAAAATTACATAAGAAATGTCTATATGCGTAACTTTATTAGAGGTTTTTACTTTTTGATGATTTTTTCAAAATTTCAATAGAAAATTTCGGGGATTCTGAACGTTCAATTGTGTTTAAAAACAATAAGCTTCCAGTATTCATGGATTGTGATTTTTGTACCAAATTTCATTCGAATCGCTCCATTCGTTCGTGAGATATCGTCTCCACAGACTCACCGACACACACACACAGAGCCATCATCTCAAAAATGTTTGATTCGTGATCAGGGTTGCTTGAAACGTGCTCTCTCGTCGAAAACTCGAATTCGAATTTTCGACCCCCGTCACAATACTTTCCTTATACATTACGTATATAAGGAAAGTAATATATGATTTTGAATAAATTTCGAAGTTTCCTCATCGTCAAACTTTCCCATTACGTATATATGTAGATTATTTTGACATTTTTCATCTCATCATCATACTTTACATTTACATATATGAGTATGCATATTATTTTTATATACGTTTCACCACATCACAATATTTTTTCTATACACATACTATGTATCACAGAGAAACAATGATATTGCAAGAAACATTCGGTATTTTGTCTATGCAGAGCTTTTACACATCAATAAATAAGTGCCGGGCGCGGTAGCCCATTGGTTAGCGCGCTGGAGTTGCACTCGGTTGGCCCGGGTTCGATTCCAGCCACTGCCATAACTGCCGCCGTGTTCATGCGGAGTACGATCACGTTAAACATGTGGGTCCGAAAGTCCTTCCGAGAGGTTGGTGGTAGGGGAAGGAGGGTACGGTCCCTGTGGATGCCTCCCCCACTGGGTTCCGGTCTAAATTGGGTGGCACTTCCCGACCGTCCAAACAGTTACCTTACACCTTTCTGGTAGGTCGGACGGTCTGGGTTTCAACATCAACATCAATAAGTGCCTCAGCCTATATTAAATTCATAAAAACGTGACAGCCGTAACAATTAGAGTAAAGAATATACTCGCCTCTGTCACGTTGAATACAAAAAGAGAAAACATCACAAAACTTCAAATCTAGAACTTTTAATTGACTTTTCTCGCTCTGACAGCTAATCAGTTAGCTTCCTAGAACCCGGTTGTTTACAGATCAGGAGAAAATTAAACTGGAGGGAATTGTTATTTTTTATTTTCGGCTCCTCCCCTTCCTTTATATCTCTCCCGTTATTTTAGGAGATAATGTTGACACCGTCATGTTTAACTATACATATTTGCTATGGAAGTGAGGTCTACGGAGCAAATGGGAGAGAATTTGAGTACGGTATTTATTTCGGACCCTGAGCAAATAAAATTCCAAGTACAATTTCATTTTTTATTTGGTGCTGATGCAATTGCTCGACACCTATTTTTTCCCGCCCTTAAACTTATTTCTCCGTTCAACATCTTTTAAAGGGTTTTTTATTCAATTGTTGTTACGGTATAGGTTTGAAGAAGAAAATAATATATATATATATATATATATATTTAATTATGATATTTATGATATTTGTATACTAATATTCACCTCATCTCTCCATACCACTATAGTGATAAGTTACTTACTATTTTTATCCTTAGTCACTTATTTGTAACAGATATGCTAGATATCGGTTTTTAACACTTTACAACTAAGTTGAAAAGTGTTTATGACTTTGTTCATTCTGTCTGTATGTCTGTCTGTCTGTCCGTTAGCACGACAACTGCCGTAAAAATAACTTAATCAAAATGAAATTTTAGTATGTTATTCAGACAGTCTGTAGGACCTATGGGAATATAAATGAATAATATCACCCAATTAGTTTTGGATTGAACCCGGGTTGAAAAAATGAAATACATTGAGCCCTATGGGTCCTAATTTTTCAAACATTTTTTAAGCGGATTTAAAATTCACAAATTGCTTCGAAATTTTTAGGTAATATTCAAATTGTTCCATAAAATATAAAAAAAAAATTCAGCGAAATATACTCAGTGGTTCTTTAAATAAAAATTAAAATAATAATAACACATCTTATATGAAACGATCACGTGACCATGATATGAAAGTATCACATGATCCACTTCAAAATGATATATGGCATCCATCTTGTCTCAAAATCGTGATTTTTAAAGTTCTTTTTATTTCATATTGAATGTTGTATCCGTCCTAAAACCACTTTATTTTGGTTTAAATTCTGTGCATCTACATACTAAAACAACGCAATTACAATATATATGAGTTTAAATGCTCATCCAAATTTGATTATTTCTACAACGAAGCCTATTTTTCATTTATGTAAAATGTGAACAGCAAAATATGTACTTACCGTAGTTTATTCATAGTTTTCGATTATAAAATTGCAATTATATATATATATATATATATATATATATATATGGGTTCCCGAGGTCGATAGGTTTGTGTATTTGTTGAGTTAGATTCCAGGTATCCTTTTTTCCTTTTATTACTTCTTCTTTATGTATGTTGTCCAAGTAGAAATAGTTTATGGATATAATCTATCTATTTCTTCAGAAACATACATTTTTGTGTTTGCTTCTACAAGACACTTGGACTTGAGAAAGAGTTTTGAAGAAGTGAACAAATCCTGATTTTCGCCTAGCCCTTGTCCACGTGTATAACGTTTGTGCTGGGATTTCGTCTGTTATTCTTTTATCGATTCCATACCATTGTTTTTTGATACTTTTCTTGGACTTTATGATTCGAAATTGGTATTTTTTTCCATTTGCTTGAAGATTTGCTGATTTATGCTTATATTTTGTAAGCTTGTTAGAAAGTTAGGTTTTTCGCGTTACAGCTTCTCACTTTCCTTTCATTGGACCTTTTTCTTATTATATATATAATGCTTAAAGAGTTTAAATATAATATACCAATAATGTAAAACTAGTAAATGTAACAAAACATACGTATATAAAAAAAAAAACTGTATATTTAAAATTACATCTTCTTATTGCGCTATTGCAGCATATAAATAAGATAAAATGAATAGGTTAAATATATGAATTAATGTAGAATTTTTGAAGAGATATAGTAAAGCATCTATAACAGAAAAAAATTCAATTTTACCAGGAGAATGCTTGTCATCAAAAAGAGAAACCAGGAAACAACCCTTATAATCCCTTATAATTTTAATTTAAAACGACTATTTTAACAATTCGTTTTAAATTATGTGGGTAGTTTCTTGGTTTTTCCTTTTTATGACAAGCATTATCTTGAGTCTTCTCTGGTAAAAATTGAATTATTTTGTTCGTTTCATATGCTTTACTATATATCTCTTCAAAAATTATACATTAATTCACCCACCCACCCACATATATATATATATATATATATATATATATATATATATATATATATATATATATATATATATGTATATATGTATATATATATATATATATATATATATATATATATATATATATATATATATATATATAACAAAAGTAGTTTATGATAACCCAAAGAAATAATAGAGATACATTATAACACCTAGATTAAGCCAAAAATTAATTAGATAAGAAAATAACAAACAAAATAAGAATGGAATGCTTACTCTACATGGCAATAACTATAGAAAAGAAAAAGACGAGCACTAAGCAACATAATTTACTAATTCGTAATTAATAATAATATGAAACAATTAAGGGAAGAATATAAATGAAGCAATATCCCGAAATTTTAATACAGTTTTTATGGATGTGATCAAGTGGACAGTTGGGCCACAGGTGCGCCTTGTAGCTCACGGAAAGTTCCTTATTGGTAGAATACCTGTGATTATGTGTTTAAAAAATATAATGTTAAACACTCTTCTTTCTTTTTTTTGGGGGGGGGGGGGAGGAGATTCCTAAAAGAAACCGAATGATTTTTACTTCTGACTTATCTTTATTAGTACATAAATCTCAAGGAAATATTTTACAGTGTAGCATAGGCATAGTAGTGATTGTAGAGTTACGTTTAGTGATTTTTGACGTGCAACAATTCAGTGTATTACGTCAGTATTTATAATACATTGAACATGGTGAGAATAATATTTCCTAGATTGTAAACTCGTTAAGAATTTATTTTCTATAAAAAATTTGTTTAAAGCAACGTGAAACAAACAAAAAAGTGTATCAAGAGATTAAGAAGGCAAGAAATAGTCTTCTTCTTCAGGACAAACAAGAAGCACAATTTTCATTCGTCAGAGCCGGCAATTGGTGTTAAAACAGAAAACATGGCTGAAGCATT
The DNA here is from genome assembly GCA_951213105.1 of Amaurobius ferox. Classification (NCBI taxonomy): domain Eukaryota; kingdom Metazoa; phylum Arthropoda; class Arachnida; order Araneae; family Amaurobiidae; genus Amaurobius; species Amaurobius ferox. Next base: position 74,687,100 of record OX578143.1, on the reverse strand, counting down.
AAAAAAAGTTTACCAACGGCGAGTGGAGATAAAGATGTAAAAGTATAGAGGATGGAACAAGTATATATAACCAGTTAGTCGCCCTTTCTGTAATATAATAGGATATATTTGTTAGTAGTTCAAACATTTACTTTTCTCTTCTTGTTACCATTCATTCATTATGTATACACTGCTACTTGTACCTTTACTCGATGATTTTTATCTCCCCTTTCTCCCCTCGCCGCTGGCAACCCTGCTTTAGTCATGCATTTTGTTCTAACAGCAGTTGCCGATATTGCTCTGATGAGTGAAGTTTGCGCTTCTTGTTTGTCCTGGCAAAGAAGGTGGCATCTTACCTTTGAAACCGGTCGGCACTATATTTTTATGTTGTATATTGCTTTAAACGAAGATTTTATAGTTTTATTCCATTAGCAGCAGTTTGAACTACATGCATTTAACTTCTGTTTCATTTTATTTCTATTTAATTAGAATCTATCTTTTCTAAAATTGCTTTATAAGTAAGACCGTCTTTTAAGAGGGTGTTGTAAATTTCTTTTTCTCTTTGCTCCAAGTCCTCCAAGGGTGAACTGAACGGCTTGGGTATTCATTTTTATATTATAACTTTATTAGATATATTTTTAAGAATTTGCCAGATAATAATAAATAATTATCCGTATTTATCCTGTTTAAACTTATTGCGTCTTTGAATAAAGTTATGCAGATTTTTGAGCTCGCTTTTGTATTCTGGAACAGACACTTGTCAACCCGGAAGGTGCGATGTAACAATAGGTTTCAAATGATGCAACACATTTTGAACTTGCCAGTTGATTAGAAAATAATTATCTGTATTTATTTCCTGTTTACGCCAATAGATTTTATATGCTGCAACACATTTAGAATTTGTCAGATGATTAGAAAGTAATTACCTGTATTCATTTCATGCGTCTCGTAATAAAGTTATGCAGATAAGCTCGCTTCTGTATTCTGAAACGGACACTTGTCAATCCGAAAGATGTAATGTAACAATAGGTTTCATATTCTGCAACGCTTTTTGGATTTTCCAGATGATTAGAAAATGATTATCTGTATTTATTTCTTATTCACGCTTATTGCGTCTTTGAATAAAGTTATGCAGATTTTTTTTGAGTTTCGCTTCTGTATTCTAAAACTGCTACTTATGCGATGTTACAATAGATTTCATATTCTGCAAGACATTTTGAATTTACCAGATGATTAGAAAATAATTATCTGTATTTATTTCCTGTTTACGCCAATAGGTTTCATATGCTGCAACACATTTAGGATTTGCCAGATGATTAGAAAGTAATTACCTGTATTTATTTCCTGCTTACGCTTATTGCGTCTCGTAATAAAGTTATGCAGATATTTAAGCTCGCTTCTGTATTCCGAAAAACACACTTGTCAATCCGAAAGATGCAATGCAACAATAGGTTTCATACTCTGCAACGCTTTTTGGATTTTCCAGATGATTAGAAAATGATTATCTGTATTTATTTCTTATTTACGCTTATTGCGTCTTTGAATAAAGTCACGCAGATTTTTTTAGCTCGCTTCTGTATTCTGAAACGGACACTTGTCAATCCGAAAGATGCGATGTAACAATAGGTTTCATATGCTACAACGCATTTTGAAATTCATAAAAGCTTGGAAGAGGCAACAGTCTATCAGTTAGAGCAAACAGTGTACTCTCCTCTGTCATATCGCCTACAAAAAGAGAAAAACATCGCAAAACTTCAAATCCAGAAGTTTTAATTGACTTTTCTCGCTCTGACAGCTAATCAGTTAATGTCCCTGAGCCCGGTTGTTTACAGATCAGGAGAAAATTAAACTGGAGGGGGATTTCTGTTTTTATTTTCGTTTCTTTTCCCACTCTCCTTATGTCTCTTGGATTATTTTAAGAGATAATGTTGACACCGCCATGTTTAACTACGTATTTGCTTTAATATAATATCCAAGAAGGTTAAGGGAGTTTAATAGGAATGAGGGATGAGGAGTTGATTAGGAATCCTAAACTATCTGGGTGATCATATTATTTTTGACCATACGCAGATGAAATTTCATTTTCATTTCTATTTGATTTAGTTACAGTGCTAAAATATTATCTGTAGAATATTTTCCTTTAATTTGAGTTTAACACAAAACTCCCGATTACATTCTCTAGAGTGCGCCTAACTGCATATGATTCCGGGCCACTAACTACATGACTTTAAACCTTCTTCTATTTTGCCACATTGTATATTCTGGATTCGCGAATGTAGTTTTAGAAAATAAGACTGGGTCTGAAGATCCGGAAAATTTTAGCTTTATTTAAAGCAGCAATGAGCGTTAACAAAAGCAAAATAAAGATATAAACTTTCTAGTAATCTGATAAAGATACTGAGAAAACGCCAGATGCAATACAATCTTACACTATGAAGGAATATGACTTTGTGCGTGTTTATGTGGGTGTGCAGTCAATAGCGAGCGGAAAATTTAACCTTTTGCTTACGGGTGGGATATCGTTAATCCCAAACGAAGAACCTCTCAAAAAGACAGGTATTTGGCATACCTTATCCCAAACAGTTCGATCCCCCTTTGCAGACATTGGCGTCCATGGACGTCAAGGTCAATCCATGGCGTCCAGGGATTGACGCTGTCCCACCCGTAAGAAAAATGTTAAGCTTCGTACGGCCATGAAATTTAGTACACAGGTATTTGAGGACCAGGGAAGGGGCACCTTGGCGTTATTTTTTCAATTTCGAATTAATTTTTCAGTTATTTTATATTTTAGCTCGATACAAACAGAAATTCTTTAGTGACCTAAAGTATTATCACAGAATGTCCATCTGGACAACATCAGGACTGAAGAATGTTCTTTCCAAGAATGTATGAACCGAATCCGGGGGACAATTCCTTCATATTTATTTATTTTTTTAAAATTTATCGAAATTTGCATTTTTTACGTGATCTAATAGTGTCGTATTTGAAAAATTAAGATTAGCACAATTCTATAATATGACTAGAACTTCCATATATCACAACATTTTAACATTCTTTTTTTTCTTTCGATTTCATAAATTTTTAAGTGATCGCATTCAGTCATCGCAATGGATAGTACTGCACTTCAACGGAGATTCCGTGTTTCCCATTTCTGGATAAGATCTATTTTAAAGAGGGGCTAGCGGGTTATGCATAATGGGTGGGTTCTTGGCATTTAGAAATAAATTTTTGGAGAGAGGTTTTGAATCTTGTAATTTCTTTCTTTTTGTTCTGTTTTACGAAGATCGTGTTTTTGAACGTATATTTGGTGAATTGAGTAGTAACAGGCGTTTATTTACGACCGAGTAATTCGTTTTAATAAAAAGTAAAGACTTGGTTAATTCACATACAAGAATATCTTATTCTCAAAACAATGATAAATGTAACACGTTTTAATTCGTATTATATAAAATAACATTCTCAGCTCGAAGATTATCATATACTTTTATAGAAAGTTGCTGAAATACTTAGCTAACTCGAGAAATTCTTCAACGAATGCTTTGATTCTCAAACTTTCCCAAATTTAATAAAAAAATTCGCATAATTGATGATATTTTGCCATATTTTTCGACAAGGTTGCCAAATTTGTCGCAACGCTAAAAAGAACCCGGACTTCATATGTTACTGGCATCTGGAAACTCTAAAGGTTATTTTTACTTTAAAAGATTTCCAGAACAGAAACATAGATATCACATATTTAATTATAACAATACCATAATCAAATAGGAATATAATTTTTGAACAATCTGTATTTTAAATTTTTATATTATATCGCGAAACACAGTTTAGGATACTCTCTGCTTCGCACTAGGTCTGTTTATTCTACACTAATTCTGTTTGTTCTACACTAAATCTGTTTGTTTTACACTAAATCTCTTTGTTCCACATTAGATCTGCTTTACACTAATGCGATGATTTTTTCAGTATTTAGGAAAATTGACTTGCTGAACATGTAAAATGTTTGTGTCTGCTATAATATTATATTTTGGCGGAAATGACCGTTCTAGTACTTCACGAACACTTTTAAAACACTTTTTGAATGCCGTTTATTTGTTTCCATGTATGTGAGTATTTATGTCTGTAAGGTGCAATACACAAGAATACAATTCATCCACGTGACATGTAATTAATTTTATGGCAAAACGCATAACTACATATAGTAAAAAATATAGCTGCCAAGTGATTTCGAAGGCAAGAAAAAAAAACCAGTCTTCTTCAGAAGAAGCAGGAAACGCAACCTCGCTTAAACAAACAGCTTCGGCTACTATAGCAGTATAGCACACGTAGCTAAAGGTAGAAGAAAAGTTGCCATCACCGTAAGAAGAAATGAAGATATGTATAAAACCAAGGAAGTATGAAACGTGTGGAAGAATTTTACGAATGAACGGTAGAAACCACGGAGGACAGAAAGACTAGAAGAAAATAAAGAAAGAAAGGAAATAAACCAAGTAAATGATTATCAACAAGAAAGATCAATAATGCATAAAGCATTGATTATGAAACACTTTCCAATTTCCATGCAATTTTATTTAAACATCTCTAAAATGTGATGCATTCCTCGGTATTATTTTTAAAATTATCACAATACTACATTAATTTATTATATTTGAAAACTTAAAACTTCATCGAAAAAAATGAACTTCATTCAAATGACGGCATTGAAATATAAATTGCCTGGTTTAAACATCTCTAAAATGCGATACTTTCCTCGAAAATATTTTTAGAATTATCATAATACTACAATAATTTATTATATTTGAAAACTTCATTGAAAACAAATGAAATTTATTCAAATGACGTCATCGTAACACGGCTGGCTCTCAAAAAAGCAGCATTTATTCATTACCGTTTTCCCATTCATTTCATTCATCACAATACTTTAATAATTTATTTTATTTAAAAACTTAAGACCATGGAGGTACAAGTAATTAAACTCTATGCTTAAAACTTCATCGAAAAATCGTCCTTCCCTCTGTAAAATCAATCAATGAATCTGTAAAATCATTCATATCAGCTATATTGCAGACTCCATGAGCTAAATAATTTTGCGTTAAAGAAATGCAGCAGTTCTTATACAACTCATTCTACATCTTTTTCTATTTACATTCTCCATAAGTGAAAATTAGGCTTCGTTGTAGATATAATCAAAGTTGAATGATCATTTAAACTCAAATATATTGTAATTGCGTTATTTCAGTATGTAGATGCACAGCATTTAAGCAAAAATAAAGCGGTTTTAGGACGGATACAACACTAAATATGAATTAAAAAGAACTTTAAAAATCCCGATTTTGATACAAGATGGATATCATATTTTATTTTGAAGATGGTCACGTGATCGCTTCATATAAAAGGTGTAATTATTATTTTAATTTTTATTAAAAAAAACCTTCTGAATATATTTTGCTGAAATTCTTTTTTTATATTTTATGGGATAATTTGAATATTTCCTAAAACTTTCGAAGCAGTTTGTGAATTTTTAATCCGCTTAAAAATGTTTGAAAAATTAGGTCCCATAGGGTTCAATGTATTTCATTTTTTCAACCCGAGTTCAATCCAAAACTAACTGGGTGATATTATTCATTTATATTCCCATAGGTCCCACAGATCGTCTGAACAACATACTAAAATTTCATTTTGATAAAGTCATTTTTACGGCAGTTATCGTGCTAACGGACAGACAGACAGACAAACAGATAGACAGAATAAACAAAGTCATAAACACTTTTCAACTTTGTTGTAAAGTGTTAAAAGGATTAGAAATGGACCGGTAACGGAAAAACTTGAGATGTTTAAACCATGTTCTTTCTCTATTCTACTGTAGTTGCCGAACTTGATTGAAGTGAACCGTTGGTAACGCTTCTTGCTTGCCTTGCAGAAGAAGGCTGATTATTGGCCTACGAAAACGGTTCACATACCAATTTTTGCTGCATGATGCAATTTTTCCATGAAATGTAATTCTTAATATCGATTTTGTGCATTTTTTGAGCGAATCTATCTATATATATTAATTGCCAAATGTCAGTCTGTTTGTCACGCTGTTTTTAGGCACTTCCCGAATAGATCGAAACTTGGTATTTGGTAGACGGCTCGGTCGTTCGATAAAATCCCCTGGAAAAATCGAATTTTTACGAAACGTTCTCTAGAGGGAGTGCTCCAAACCAAAACGTTCGAAAAGCGAAATGATAGGAAAAGATGCTTTGTGATAAGATAGAGACTTCAAATTTGGTTTATGGGTAAATCGTACGAAAGGAAGAAAATGTGCAATTTCAGATTTCCAATATTTTCAACTTAAGGGGGTACCGCACACCAAAATGTTCGATTTTCCGAATAAATGAGAAACGGCTCCTTTAAAATCTGATAGAGGTTTGAAATTATGTATATGGACTAATCATTTGATGAAAACACCCAAGAAGAATATAGTTTTTCAAAAACGTTCGTTTAAGGGGGGGGGGGGGTTGCTCCAGAGAAAAACGTTCGAAAGGTGAATTAATAAAAAAACTTGCTTCGCAATGAGATATAGATTTCAAATTTTGTGTATGGGTAGATATTTTGGAAGGAAGAATGTATACAATTGCAATTTCCCAATATTTCCTACTTAAGGGGGTGCCGCACACAAAAACGTTCGATTTTCGAAATAAAGGAGAAACGCCCCTTTTAAAACGTGATAGAGGCTTGATATTTCGTATATAGGCGAATCATCTGATAGAAATCACAAAAAAAGGAAGAAAGTGTGCAATTTCAGATTTCCAATATTTTCTACTTAAGGGGGGTGCCGCACACCAAAATGTTCGATTTACCGAATAATAAAGGCCCCTTTAAAATTTGATAGAGGCTCGAAATTTGGCATATGGGCGAATCATTTGATGAAAGCACACAGACAAAAGAGTTTTACAAAAATGTTCGTTTAAGAGGGTGCGCCAGAGAAAAACGTTCAAAAGATCAAATGACGAAAAACTATGATTCGGGATGGGATAGAGACTTCAAATTTGGTGTACCGGTAAATAGTTCGAAAGGAAGATTATGTGCAATTTCAGTTTTCCAATATTTTCTAATTTAGGGGTTCCGCAAACGCAACTGTTCGATTATCCGAATAAATGAGAAATTCCTCCTTTAAATTTTGATAGAGACTTGAAATTTGGTATATGAGCTAATTATTTCATGAAAACACCTAAGACGAATACAGTTTTTTAGAAATGTTCGTTTAAGGGGGTGCTCCAGAGAAACACGTTCGAAATATGAAATGATAAAAAACATGCTTCGTGATGAGATAGAGATTTCAAATTTGGTGTACGGGTAGATACTTTGGAAGGAAGAAAGTGTACAATTTCAGTTTTCCAATATTCTCTACTTTTACTGGTGCCACAACCAAAATGTTCGATTTTTGGAATAAAGGAGAAAAGCCCCTTTTAAAACGTGATAGAGGTTTGATATTTCATATATGGCCAATCATCTGATAGAAAACCCAAGAATAATGGAGATTTTCAAAGTGCTCCTTTAAGGGGGGTGGGTACTCCACACAAAAACATTCGAAAAGTGAAATGATAGAAAAAGCAGATAGAGACTTCAAATTTGGTGTACAGGTAGATTGTTGCATTGGAAGAAAGTATGCAATTTCAGTGTTCCAACATTTTCTATTGTAAGGAGTGCCGCACACTAAAATATTCGATTTGACGAACAAATAAAAAACGCCTCCTTTACAATGTGATAGCAGATTGAAATTTGGTATATGGGCTAATCATTTGATAAATACATTTGATGAATACAGTTTTTGATGAATACAATATTTTTTCAAAAATGTTCATTTCAGGGGATACTACACAGAAACACGTTCGAAAGGTGAAATGATAGTAAAAGCATACTTTGCGATAGGATAAAGACTTCAAATTTGGTGTAATGGTAGATTGTTTAAAAGGAAGAAAGTGGGCAATTTCAGATTTCCAATATTTGCTACTTTAGGGGGTGCCACATACCAAAATGTTCGATTTTTCGAATAAGTTATACACGCTTACTTTTAAATGTGATCGAGGCTCGATATTTGGTATATGGGCCAATCATCTGATAGAAAACCCAAGACGAATAGAGTTTTTCCTAAATGATCATTTATGGGTGCGCTCCACATAAAGATGCTCGAATGGGGGAAATGATAAAATAGCATTCTTCAGGATGAAATAGGTACTTTAATTTTGTGCATGGGTAGATAGTTCGAAAGGAAGAAGTGTGCAATTTATGTTTTCCAATATTTTCTTTTTTATAGGGTTCTGCACACCAAAATATTCGATTTTCCGATTGAATGTGAAACGCGAATTATTTAAAAATTTACATTATTCAGGGGGTTTCTTGTTACGTGGCCGTTGATTTTCAACGGGTTTTCAGCTAGTAATATTTCTAAACTTTATGCGAAGAACAAGGACTAATTGTAATTTTTACAATTTTCACATTTAGAACTATCTTATTCGTATTTTAAGATTTGATAATATTGTGCACTGTGGTATTTCTAAAAATAATAATTTTTGGAACAAAGTAAAATAGTTTATACAGATTAGACAGTATATGGTAGATATGATGTTATACATTAGACTGTAAATGATGTGATACATTAGACTTTATTATTCATGAAAAGGGTACCAAATATTATGAACAGAAATCCAATTATTAAATTTATTTGTTTGACTAGCTGCTAACTTGAAAAAAACTAAAGCAATAATAATTATTTATAAATAAACCAATGTGCATAAAGATATTTTTGCCACTAATCTAATAGTGCAATTTTTTTTCTGTGTATCCGTGCGTGCGTGTGTAATGTAATTGGACTTTTTTATAAGTGCGATTTGTTTTATGATGAAACATTAATATATGAGAAAATCAAGTGGCGAACCTTTCATCCAGATATGTTTATTTGATGTAGCATAAGTACTAAAGTTCCTATTTTATATTACTGCTAACCAATTCTACAAATTAAAAAAAAAAAAAGAAATTTCAAACAGAAGACCGCCTAGTAGGGAAAATATCATTAAGCTCGGAAAAGCCAATGCCTGTCGCGTTTATTGCGAAGAGAGAGGTGTCATTCCGATACCGATTAACTTATAAATCAGATAACGCGAAATAATCGTTATCATTCCCCGCACGCCATAGAACTCATGTCAATTGCATAAGATTTACGATGCCAGACTCCGAAAGTAAAATAAACAAACAATGAAAACCATTAAAAAATCCCAGCTTCTGAGGTAGATAGGGGGATTTAAAACACGGAAATTGTTATAGTTTTTTCCTATGATAAGTTATTAATTGGCTAGCTGTTTGGTAATGGTGTTGGTCACGCATTTGTATGAGCAGCATCAACGCCATCAATCGGGTCTGAGGGCTGTTATGCGAGGTTTAATGAGCGGTTGTAAAAACCATCAGGTAAATATATGGGTGTCGCAGAGTATTTCTTTATAAGGGAGAGGAAATTTGAAGGACGTTTTGGGGAATCTAATAAAATCATTGTTACTTTCCCTACAATACATGGTAATGTATAGGGAAAGTATTGGAAATGTGTCGAAAATCGCAACTCGAGTTTTCGACGGATCTACACGTTTAGAGTACCTTAGAACCAGAAAAACCTATTTTTAGCGCGACATCTGTGTGTGTGTCTGTGTGCGTGTCTGTGTTTGCTTTGTATGTATCCACTCTAATTCAAAAACTAATTGAACAAATTTCATAAAATTTGGTATTTAAGTCACTTGTAGATTATCCTAGTGCTGCTTAGATTTTCGTACGATTCAGAAAAACGGAACCAGCCTTTATCTACGAAACGGCCCACAACGTCCGTGAGCTTGTGGAAGCGATATCTCACGAACGAATGGAGCGTTTTGAACCAAATTTCGTACAAATACTACAGTAGTTAAATACTAGAAATCAATTAATTTTAAACGCAATTGAATAATAGAAAGGCTCCCAAATTTTCTAATGAAATATTTTGAAAAAATCATTAAAAATCAGAACCTTAAATAATGTTACGTTAATGCTTATTTCTTTCATAATTTTTCATCAGAAAACGAATAACATACACTTTAGAACGCTAGCACGAATCGTTCTCAAGATATTGTACGTTTTTCTAATAAATTTATAAGAAATATTGCATGAAATATAAAAATATTAACTATCGTGAAATATATTTAATTTACATACAATATCAACCGACAAATTTGTTAACATCAATTTTGTGGATCTTGTTCGCTCCATTCACAAGAGGAGATACTTGTGTAATAGTTTTGTGTTTTTACGACCAACTATTCACCGTAAGTCATTTATATATAAGAAAAACTCTTCTCTCAGTCAGTGTATAACGATTGGCGATAAAGTTAACGAACTTGGAAACTCAGTTAGCGAAATATCGCCATCTTGGTGGTAGGCCGCTACAGATTAAAGAAAGTAAAACAAAATTAAAAAAAAAAACGCTAAATTAAAGAAATGACACCAAATTGATGAATTAATTATTAAAATAATTTTAATATAGGTACTATATTGCTTATTGCGGATGATATCAGTATTGATGATTGTCAATTTAAAGTTGTACGAAATATAAGTTAATTGATGTACTTCGAATTAGTTTTCTATGTTGTCATCTGGAAAATCCCCAAATGCGCAACTCAATATTAAAAAGTCTGCACCGTATTATATTACATAGCATTTTTACTTTCCCTGCAATACATGGTAATGTATAGGGAAAGTATTGGAATCATGCCGAAAATCGCAACTCGAATTTTCGACGGATATACACGTTTCAGAACCTCTAGAATACGATAAAACCATTTTTAGTGTGACGTCTGTGTGTGTGTCTGTGTGTCTGTCTGTGCAATGTATGTATCTTCTCTAACTCAAAAACTAATGGACTGAATTTCATAAAATTTGATACGTAAGTCACTTGGATATGACCTTGATGCTGATTAGTTTATGGTACGATTCGTAAAGACGGAACCCGCCTATTTTTTGCGAAATGGTCAGTAAAAATTTCATGTATCCACCCTAGCTAAAATACTAATTGACCAAATTTCACAATATTTGGCAATTAAGTTACTTGTGGTACACTCTGATGCTGATTAGATTTTGGCACTATTCGGAAAAGAACAACCTGCCTTTTTTTTACGAAATGGGCTGTAAAAATCACTAAAATCTAAAAAAAAAAATAAGACAACTTATGCTGAAATGTATCAATTAAATTCTTGTTTTATACGGAAGTTTTGACGAGGAAATATGAATTTGAGCCTGCAGGGAAAGTCATGTGCTGCCCACATCAGATTTTTTCACTATGAAAGAAGTAAATTAGTTGCATTATATAGGGAAATTCATTTGCTGCCCCATCAGAATTTTAAATTTAAAAACTTTAGTTTTTAATGGGTAGCACATAATTTTCCCCACATAATACAATGCCTTTACTTCCTTCACAGTGAAATCATAATGTACAAAATTCATAGAACAATGCTTTGACCATTGAACTAAAATTTCACGTAAATCGAAATTAGCCGCTTTTGGCAATTTACCAGTCCAAACGATGAGCCAATTCATACTCATGCGCAAAATCGTCATTCAAATACAATGTATATATAATTAATATAAATTGCATGAAATAAATGAATATTGATGATTCTAGGACTTCAAAAAATAAAACTAATGAAAAAGTATATCTTCTTGTGAATGGAATTAACTGGATCCTCAGGAAAAAGTTAACATATTTGTAGCATAATATTGCAGTTTAAAAGTGAATACTTTTAATAATACTTACTAATTATTAATATTATACTTATTACTTAAATGTTTTTGATAAATTTAATGGAAAAACTTGGAACATCTCGAAAACGGTGATCACTATAGCATCCTAGTTTACTTCATTCGTTTTTCAGTAAAAATTTCTTAACAAAATACGTCTGAAATGATTGCATTTTTATTATTAGTTCAAATGCTGATTTTTTAATTTTCTTTTCAAAAATTCATTTGAAAATTGGGGGGGGGGGCGGTCTTCCGAACATTCGATTTTGTTTAAAATCAATAGGTTCCAGTATTCACTGATTATAATAATAGTACCACATTATATTCGAAACGCTTTATTCGTTCGTGAGATATCACGTCCACAGACTTACAGGCACACATACACTAACATACACGCACACTAATATATATACACATGCACACCAGACATTATATATCGGCCGTCCAAATAGTTGCTCTTAGTCCTCTGGACGAGTCGGACGGTCTGGGTCTTCAACACCAGACATTATCTCAAAACGTTCGATTCAAGTTGATTGAAAAATTTCTCTCCTTTTACCCTTCGGCCTGCTTAAAACATGCTCTTCCGTCGTAAGCTGGAATTCGAATTTTCGACTCCATCATATACTTTCCTAAAACATCATATTACGTATGTAGGGAAAGTAATATGTCCGCTGTCTATATTTTATTATTCAGCAGCAGAAAAGATATGCATGAAAGACATGAATTTGGTATATTACATTTTAATAAATATTTCTAAATTTGATAGAGCAATTTTACTCAGAGAAATAGGCTTTTCGATTTGAAAAGTACCGCAGCCATTTAATTACCCACCGGCCGATTTTACGAACGAAAACCACTTCCGTTAGTCAATGCAATTTCTAATCATCTATTTGGTGACGGAGACAACTAAACCGGTTAACTGATGCTTAACTGATGGTTAATGGTTGAAGTTCTCAGCATATTGCAAAACTCATTTCTAGTATTGCACTTTCATCATCCGCTTCTCAAATTGTAGGAAAAGATATGGCCGAGCAGTGTTGAAACCAGTGGGGATTGACCGAGGGACTGCCTCCGGAAATAAAGACATTCCTCCGGCTCATATCAATACTTTATATTTTGGATGACAGACAAGAATACCTATCTTTTATTCAACCTTTAAATCATAAAAATAACTTTCTATTACCACATGACAAATAACGTTTGGGACGAAGTGCACAACAAATGAAGGGAAAGGGGAAAAATTCAACAAAGTGCAAAAACTGAAATTCCCCAGAAGATAAAAAATAAATTTTGAAACACTAAAAATCAGAAATTTTTGTCCCTGTCCCACTGAAAATATTTGCCTATGGCCGACCCCCAGTGACGCTTTTGATAGATATATGTATCGATGTATGAATTGGAAATTTAAGTAATTGGAACTCGGACAATTCTGTCTATAAATTTTGTAGTTTGCTAATTAGAATACTTTTCCCACACAATGCTTATACCAAATTCATCTTTCTGATAATTACTTCTAACAATATCAAGATAAAAAAAAAAGTTTAACATAAAAATTAAAAAAAGAAAACCACATTAGTGCTAATAGTGATTACGGATCAAGTTTATTGCTCTCTTTATTTCCATTTTCCGCGAGCTCTTTTGCGGTGACACAGAATAATAATAAAATCCTGAAACGACATCAAAGCAAAACTCGAAAGGTCAGACAAAATAACATCTCTTAATTTTTCTCTCCTTTTTATCTTTCGGCAGACTGGCAACGACTAAATTGCAAAGAACTGCAAAGAAGGGAGGAAAAAACATTAAACCGAAAAAGGGATCGGACGTAAAAAGATTAAAAAAATTAAAGTGGCAACTTCATTTGAAGTTTTTAATCAAGAGGGGGGAAGTGCGCTTTGCGCTTCTAATGAAGTTAATTATGAATGAGGCCAGGCAGCAGCTATTCAATAAGTGCAATATACACGTGTACGTTTCACACACGAAAATACATACCACACCCAGTAATCACGAAATTCGGAACTCTTAGATAAGGAATAATTAATCAGTTTCTTTTACTTAAAAAAAAGTTGCTGATTGCTAGAGTCTTAGAAGACAATCTTTTTTTTTTCTTCTTAATTTGGTTTTCGTTCTTATTAGCGGCTTGAAGCAGAAGTTTTTTTGTAAAAAGATATTTCTTTTTCTTTTTTACGTCTAATTTATATATTGGCTGTCAAGTGTTGGTGCGTAATTATATGAGTTGGTATTGTTATTTGATTCAATTTTTTTCCAGGCTTTTTACCAGAGTCCAAATTAATCCGCGATGAGATACAGAGTGAATAAGAAAGAGGAATTTCGTTCTGGAGGGGAAAAAAAAAGTTCTTCGGAATTTTTTGAACAGTGTAATATGCAGAAACACAAGGGGGGTGAGTTTGAAGATAATGAGTAGAATGATCAGTTTCTGATAGAAACAAAAGTTCAGGGGGAAAATATAAAGCAAATGAGTCGGCGGTATATCGTTTTTCCTCCATGACTTCCTCGTATTTTCCCCTCTATACAAACAATTTTTCTTTGGAATGTCCAGCTAGAGCATAACGTATTAACGTCCCGCCATAACTAACTTCTTTTATAAATGGTTCATATCAAATAGTCTCAGTTGATTTGAAATGAAGACAACTAAGAAAAAGTGAATGGCTTATATCAAGCTACCTTAGTTTAGCAAGTTATCTTAGTTTAGCAAATTATCTTCTTCAAGTTACCTTAGTTACGCAATTATAGAAACTGACAACCAACATTTAGAACATTTTCAAGGAGATATTTATCCTATCAAGGAGTCCAAATTATCCTATCAATTTATCCTATCATTTATTTCTATCAAGGAGATAGGAGGTCTTATCCATGTGTGTATAGGTCTAGTAGTGTAGCCAGATTCTGGGATAGGAGGGGGTGTTGCAACCAAAAGAGAGGTTCAGAATGATGATTTTCGTTTCTTAATATTCACCCTATGGTGAACTAACGCAATTTTTTTTGCCATTAGGGGGATATGATGCCCAACCCCCATTGTCTACGCCAATGTATGGCTGTGCATGTTAGTGCATGTGTATAAGGTGTGTATGTTCCGTAGCGTAACTCAGATCTCGGGTAGGGAGGTTACGATCGAAAATGCACTTACAGTGATGATTTTCTTTTCGAATATGGACCTTATTGAAAACTAATGTAATATTTTTTTACCAATATCGGGTTATGATCTCCAACCAGCACAAACATGCTCTAATATGCAAAGACATGCTTTAATATGCACAGACATGGGGAGTATATAAAGGAACGGTTGGAGATCATAACCCGACATTGGTAAAAAATTATTACATTAGTTTCCTTTATATACTTCCCACGTCTGTGCATATTAGAGCATGTCTTTGCATATTAGAGCATGTTTGCGCATATACGTACATATGAGTGAGGTTTGAACACAATAACTGAAAATCAAACATCGTAGTTCTGCGTAATTGTAGGTGTAGATACATAATTTGCATTATGTATCTATTTGCATTATGTAAATCTGATGTGGGCAGCACATGACTTTCCCTTCCAGATTCATATTCACATTCTCTTAATTTCTTCAACAATTCATTAAATTGAGTTTAATTGAACAAAATAACAGCCATAATTATTTTAAATTACATTGAATTTGCACTTTTAATTCAATTTTCGTTCTCATTGGGTAACAGGACTTATTTTCAAAGGGGGCGTAGCGAGAATGTGAAAAACTAAAATACCTCGAGAACGGAGTAATAGGGTTGGGTGTAATAGGGTTGTCTAGATGTGTAATAGGGTTGGTCTTAGTCCTTTTATGGGCAAAAATTACGTATAAAAGAAGCATTTAATTAATATATTTGAGTATACTTAGTCTTTTATTTTAGCTTTTGACGAATTTTGCGGGACATTTCGCAAAGAAAGGCAGGTTATTTTTTTCCGAATCGTACCAAAATCGCCAAAGTTACCCACAAGTGACTTATCTACCACATTTCGTAAAATTTGGTCTATTAATTTTTCAGCTAGAGTAGATACAGCAATTTTTGCGGGCCATTTCGCAAAAAAAAGGCAGGTTCCTTTATCCCGAATCGTACCAAAATCTAATCAGCACCAGGGTGACCCCCAACGGATTTACCTATCAAATTTTATGAAATTCGGTTACTTAGTTTCCTAGTTAGAGTGGGTACATACATTGCACAGACAGACAGAAACACAAACTCACACAGACGTCATGCTAAAAATAGATTTTTCGTGTTCCAAAACAGGTGCCCAAACGTGTAGATCTGTCGAAAACTCGAGTTGCGATTTTCGGCACGATTCAAATACTTTCCCTATACAACACCATGTATTGCAGGGAAAGCATAAAATATAAGTATATTGAATTTTTAGTAATTTGCATTATTAAAACTTGACTTATTTGAACTTTAATATTTTCATAGTATTAATTTTCTTTTCTTACGTCCCTGCAATACATGGTAATATATAGGGAAATTATTGGAATCGTGTAGAAAATCACAACGTGAGTTTTCGACGGATCTAAAAATTTTGGATATAAAGAGATAGATATTGTTACAACTATAAGGGAAAAAAATCTGATGTGGGCAACACATGACTTTCCTTATATAATGCAATGAATTTACTACATTAACAGTTTAAAAAAATCTGATGTGGGCAACACATGACTTTCCTTATATAATGTAATGAATTTACTACTTTTACAGTAAAAAAATAGGTTTTTCTTATAGTAGATACTAATATTCTTTCCAAGATATTGAATTTTCGACAATTAGTTGTCATTTTCATTGATTTAGCGTCATTTTTATCCATTTGACGAGATTTACGTTAATTTGGCAACATTTCAAAAAGTCGCCAAGTTGGCGACATTTCGCCAAATTCGTCGCCAAAATCTCGCCAAGAGTTATGCACTAAGAAAAAAGTTATTCTTACAGCAGATAAATGACTATTGGCGTTCAAATACAAAAGTATTATTCAAAGTATATTTTTTCATGAATGGAACGAGCTAGATCCACGAGAATGATGTCACTCAATTTATCGCATGGTATTACATATGAAAAGTGAACATGTTTCTCAATAGGAATTTTTTTTATGTGACTTTTTCATAATTTTTTTGAAAAATGTACAATATCTCGAGAACGGTTCATGTTAGCCTTCTAAAATTTATGCCAATCGTTTTCTAATGAAAAATTACATAAGAAATGTCTATTTGCGTAACTTTATTAGCGGTTTTGATTTTTTGACGATTTTTTCAAAATTTCATTCGAAAATTTAGGGAGGTTCTGAACATTCGATTACGTATAAAAACAATAGGCTTCCAGTGTTTACGGATTGTGATTTTTGTACCAAATTTGGTTCGAATCGGTCCATTCGTTCGTCTGTTATCGTCTCCACAGACTCACTGACACACACACATACACACATACTTTCACACACACACACACACACACACACACACAGACATCACTCCAAAAATGTTTGATTCGTGATCAGGGATGCTTGAAACGTGCTCTCCCGTCGAAAACTCGAATTCGAATTTTCGACCCCGTCACAATACTTTCCTTATACATTATGTATATAAGGAAAGTAAAAATGTTATTCTTATAGTAAATACTTATATTCTTTCCAAGATATTGAATTTTCTTCAATTAGTCGTCATTTTCATTAATTTAGCGTCATTTTTATCAATTAGGCGAGATTTTTGTTAATTTGGCAACAATTAAAAATGTCGCCAAGTTGGCGATATTTAGCCAAATTTGTTGCCAAAATCTCGCCAAGCGTTATGGACGGAGAAATAAGTTATTCTTACTATTGGATAAATGACTATTGGCATTGAAATACAAAAGTATTATTCAAAGTATCTTTTTTCATGAATGGAACGAACTAGATCCACGAGAATGATGTCACCCTATTTATCGCATGGTATTGCATATGAAAAGTGAACATGTTTCTCAATAGGAAATATTTTTTTTTATTTTATATAACTTTTTGATAATTTTTTTGAAAAATGAGCAATATCTCGAGAACGGCTCATTATAGCGTTCTAACATTTATGTCAATCGTTTTCTAATGAAAAATTACATAAGAAATGTCTATTTGCGTAACTTTATTAGAGGTTTTGATTTTTTGACGTTTTTTTCAAAATTTCACTCGATAATTTAGGGGGGTTCTGAACATTCGATTGCATATAAAAACAATAGGCTTCCAGTGTTTATGGATTGTGATTTTTGTACCAAATTTCGTTTGAATCGGTCCATTCGTTCGTCAGTTATCGTTTCCACAGACTCACTGACACACACACACACACACACACACACACACACACACACACACAGACGTCACTTCAAAAATGTTTGATTCGTGATCAGGGATGCTTGAAACATGCTCTCCCGTCGAAAACTCGAATTCGAATTTTCGACCCCGTCACAATACTTTCCTTATACATTATGTATATAAGGAAAGTAATAATTCAATGGCTTGGACATATGATGAGGATGGAGGAGAAGAGAGTTACTAGAAGGCTTTTGGCGGGAAGCCCAGGTTGGTCAAGATCCGGAGGAAGATCTAGGATCAGATGGAAGGAACAGGTAGAGGAGGATTTGAAATTGCTTGGTATTAGCAATTATAAGAGGAAAGCGGCCAATAGAAAGGAATGGTCAAAAATCTTAAAGGAGGTCAAGGATCTATAAGGGCTGTAGTACCATGATGATGAAGATGATAACACAGTTTCGAACCTCTAGAACACGAAGAAAGCATTTTAGCGTGACGTCTGTGTGTGTGTCTGTCTCTCTGCGTGTCTGTGTGTCTCTGTCTGTCTGTGCAATGTACGTATCCACTCTAACTGAAAAACTAATGGACCGAATTTCATAAAATTTAGTAGATAAGTCCTAGTAGGTAACCCTGCTGCTGCTTAGATTTTGGAACAATTCGGAATAAAAGAACCTGAGTTTTTCTGTAGAATGGCCCGCAAAAATTGCCTGTATTTACTCTAGCTGAAAAATTATTTGGCGATATTTCACAAAATTTGGCAGATAAGTCACTTGCGGGTTTCCCTGGTGCTGATTAGATTTTGGTACGATACGGAAAAAAAGAGTCTACTTTTTCTACTAAATGGTCAGCAAAAATCGTCAAAATCTAAAATGAAAGATTATATATGCTCAAATATATTAATTAAATTCCTGTTTTATATGTGAATTTTGACGATGAAAAGAATAAGATCAACCCCATTACTCTAGGATTAGACGTTCTCGAGATATTTTAGTTTTTTCACATTTTTGCAACGCCGGTTTGGAGAATAAGTCCAGTTACCAAATGAAAACGAAAGCTGAATTAAAAGTGTAAATTCGGCGTAATTTCAATTAATTATGAGTGTTATTTAATGCAATTAAACTCAATTTAATGAATTATTATCGAAATAAAGAGAAAGTGAATTTGAGTCTGCAGGGAAGGTCATGGGCTGCCCATATCAGATTTATTTACTTTCCCTGCAATACATGGTAATGTATATTGAAAATATTGAAATCGTGTCGAAAATCACAATTCGAGTTTTCGACGGATCTACACATTTTGGCACCTCTCGAACACGAAAAATCTATTTTTAGTCTGTGTGCCTGTCTGTGCAATCCATGTATGCACTCAAACTCAAAAACTGATGGACCAGATTTTATAAATTTTTATGAGTCACTTGTGTGAGACTCTGGTGCTGATAAGATTTTAGTACGATTCGGGATAAGAGAACCGCCCTTTTATTGCGAAATGGCTTTAAAAAAGATCATGTATCCACTCTACCCAAAACACTAATTAATTAATGTCACAACATTTGGTAGATAAGTCACTTGTAGGATATCCTGCAGCTGATAAGATTTTGGTACCAATCGCAAAAGAAGAACCTGCATTTTTAAGAAATGGCCTGCAAAAATCGCCAAAATCTAAATCTAATTGGGCCACGTATGCTCAATTGCATCATTTAATTGCTTATTTTATATGTAATATTTGACGAGAAAAATAATAAGACTAACCCCATTACTCTAGGACCAACCGTTCTCGAGATATTTTAGTTTTTTCGCTGTTCTATTATACCACCTGTGGTAAAGTGTCGAGATACCAAATAAAAGTGCAAATTCAGTGTTATTTTATGCCAATAAACTTAATTTAATGAATTATTAAAGAAACAATAAAAAAGTGAAGTTGAGTCTGTAGGGAAAATTATGCGATGCCCACATCAGATTTATATTGTGAAATAAGTTGAATCCGAGAATAATGGGATTAGTATAACCTCTGCAGTAAGATGGTAGTTTAAACTATGATCTAAATAGTATTATATATTAGCACATATTAGCAAAATATCAGTCAAATTCATCCAATTCGACAACGCCACTAATCTATTGCCAACTTGTAAAATAAACTGTTAAAATTGCTTGAAGTAAAGAATATTTTAAAATTAATAATTGGGAAACGGAATTTCATAAAATATAAGCTTTTCATTGTGATATTGGTCATGATACAAATGAACTGAAAAATTTGATGTGGACAGCACATGCCTTTCCCTGCAGACTCATATTCACGTTCTCTTTATTTTAATTAAATTTAATTCACTTTTAATTCAATTTCCGTTCTCATTTGATGACTGGACTTATTTTCAAAGGTGACGTAGAGAAAATACGAAAAAACTAAAATATCTCGAAAACGGCTAGTCCTAGTGTAATGGGGTTGGTCTTATTCTTTCCTTCGTTAAAAATTACGTATTAAACAAGCATTTAATGGATATATTTGAGCATACGTAGTTTTTTATTAACACTTTACAACAAAGTTGAAAAGTGTTTATGACTTTGTTCATTCTGTCTGTCTGTCTGTCTGTCCGTTAGCACGATAACTGCCGTAAAAATGACTTAATCAAAATGAAATTTTAGTATGTTGTTCAGACGATCTGTAGGACCTATGGGAATATAAATGAATAATATCACACAATTAGTTTTGGATTGAACCCGGGTTGAAAAAATGAAATACATTGAGCCCTATGGGGCCTAATTTTTCTAACATTTTTTAAGCGGATTTAAAATTCACAAATTGCTTCGAAAATTTTAGGTAATAGTCAAATTGTTCCATAAAATATATAAAAAAAAATTCAGCTAAATATATTCAGTAGTTTTTTAAATAAAAATTAAAATAATAATTACACATCTTATATGAAACGATCACGTGACCATGATATGAAACGATCACATGACCCACTTCAAAATTAGATATGGCATCCATCTTGTTTCAAATTCGTGATTTTTTAAAGTTCTTTTTAATTCATATTGAGTGTTGTATCCATCCTAAAACTACTTTATTTCTGCTTAAATTCTGTGCATCTACATACTAAAACAACACAATGACAATATATTTGAGTTTAAATTCTCATTCAAATTTGATTATTTCTACAATTAAGCCTATTTTTTACCTATGTAAAATGTAAACAGCAAAATATGTAGAATGAGTTGTATTAGAATTACTGTATTTCTTTAACACAAAATAATTCAGTCCATGGAGTCTGCATGGCTGATATGAATGAAATATTAATTGATTTTATAGAAGGACGATATTTTTCGATGAAGTTTTAAGCATAAAGTCTATGAATTGTAGCTCCATGGTCTTAATTTTTAAATACAATAAATTATTATAGTATTGTGATGAATGAAATGGAGAAAGTTATGAATGAAATCCTGCTTTTATAGAGAGATCCAGGCGTGTTATTTTTTCTATGACGTCATTTGAATTAATTTCAGTTGTTTTCGATGAAGTTTTCAAATATAATAAATTATCGTAGTATTATGATAGATTTAAAAATATTACCGTGGAATGTATTGCATTTTAGAGATATTTAAACCACGCAATTTATATTTCAATGCCGTCATTTGAATGAAGTTCATTTTTTTCAATGAAGGTTTAAGTTTTCAAATATAATAAATCAATGTAGAATCGTGATAAGTTTTAAAATATTACCGAGGAATGTATTGCATTTTCGACTTTTTTAAATAAAATTGCATTGAAGTTGGAAAGTGTTTCATAATCAATGCTTTAAGCATGATTGATCTTTCTTGTTTTATATTTTGGCGATTTTTGCGGGCCATTTTGCAAAAATGGCAGGTTATTTTTTTCCGAATCGTACCAAAATCCAATCAGCACCAGGGTGATCCACAGGTGACTTATCTACTGAATATTGTGAAATTCGGTCCATTAGTTTTTCAGCTAGAGTGTATACAAGCTTTTGCGGGCCATTTCGCAAGAAAAGGCGGGTTCTTTTAACCCGAGTCGTACCCAAAACTAATCAGCACCAGATTCGCCCACAAGTGACTTACCTACCAAATTTTATGAAATTCGGTCCATTAGTTTTTTAGTTAGAGTGGATACAAAATCTGCAGAGACAGACAGACACACAGACAAACACAAGCGCAGACGTCACGCTAAAAATAGTTTCTTCGTGCTCAAGAGGTTCTAAAATGTGTAGATCCGTCGAAAACTCGAGTTGCAATTTTCGACATGATTCCAATACTTTCCCTATACATTACCATGCATTGCAGGGAAAGTAAAAATCTGATGTGGGCAGCACATGACTTTCCCTGCAGACTTATATTCACGTTCTCTTTATTTTATTTAAATTGAATTCACTTTTAATTCAATTTTCGTTCTCATTTGATAACTGGACTTATTTTCAAAGGTGGAGTAGAGAAATACAAAAAAACTAAAATATCTTGAGAACGGCTAGTCCTAGTGTCGAAAGCCCAGACCATTCGACTCGTCCAAGGACTTAGAGCAACTTAGGACCAACTTTAACCAAGGACTTAGAGCTAGTCCTAGTGTAATGAGGTTGGTCTGATTCCTTTCTTCGTTAAAAAGTACGTATCAAACAAGCATTATATGGATATATTTGAGCAAACGTAGTTTTT
This sequence comes from Amaurobius ferox, assembly GCA_951213105.1. NCBI lineage: Eukaryota > Metazoa > Arthropoda > Arachnida > Araneae > Amaurobiidae > Amaurobius > Amaurobius ferox. The sequence goes on along the minus strand of OX578143.1, from coordinate 74,664,382 downwards.
TAGTTTAGATGTTGGCAATTTTTGCGGGCCATTTTGCAAAAAAAGGCAGGTTATTTTTTTTCGAATCGTATCAAAATCTAATCAGCACCAGGGTGTCCCAGAAGTGATTTTTCTACCGAATTTTGTGGAATTCGGTCCATTTGTTTTTCAGCTAGAGTGGATACAATATTTTGCGGGCCATTTCGCAAAAAAAGGCGGGTTTTTTTTTATCCCGAACCGTATCCAAAACTTGTCAGCACCGGACTCGCCAACAAGTGACTTACCTGCCAAAGTTTATGAAATTCAGTCAATTAGTTTTTTAGTTAGAGTGGATACAAAATTTGCACAGACAGACACACAGACACACACACAGATGTCATGCTAAAAATGGTTTTTTCGTATTCTAGAGGTCTCGAAACGTGTAGATCCGTCGAAAACTCGAGTTCCGATTTTCGTCATGATTCCAATACTTTCCCTATACATTACCATGTATTGCAGGGAAAGTAAAAATCTGATGTGGGCAGCACATGACTTTCCCTGCAGACTTATATCGACGTTCCCTTTATTTTAATTAAATTTAATTCACTTTTAATTCAATTTTCGTTCTCATTGGATAACTGGACTTATTTTCAAAGGTGCCGTAGAGAAAATACGAAAAAACTAAAATATCTCGAGAATGGCTAGTCCTAGTGTAATGGGGTTGGTCTTATTCTTTTCTTCGTTAAAAATTACGTATTAAACAAGCATTTAATGGATATATTTGATTATACGTAGTTTTTTACTTTTGATTTTGCGGATTTTTGCGAGCCGTTTTGCAAAAAAAGGCAGATTATTTTTTCTGAATTCTACCAAAATCTAATCAGCACCAGGGTGACCCACAAGTGACTTATCTACCAAATTTTGTGAAATTCGGTCCATTAGTTTTAGAGCTAGAGTGGATACAAGCTTTTGCGGACCATTTCGCAAAAAAAGGCGGGTTCTTTTATCCCGAATTGTATCCAAAACTATTCAGCTCCAGACTCGCCCACAAGTGACTTACCTATCAAATTTTATGAAAATCGGTCGATTAGTTTTTTAGTTAAAGTGGATACAAAATCTGCACAGACAGACACACAGACACACACACACGGACGTCACGCTAAAAATGGTTTTTTCGTATTCTAGAGGTCTTGAAACGTGTAAATCCGTCGAAAACTCGAGTTGCGATTTTCGACATGATTCCAATACTTTCCCTATACATTACCATGTATTGCAGGGAAAGTAAAAATGTATAATATATGAAGTCTAGAAGAAGTCTCCAAATATTCTTTTATACATATGGGATTAAAGACATTAATTCATTAATACAATAGGAAACAATATATTAACTTCACGGAAACAGTCTATTAACATAAATGGGCTTCTAATTAAAACCGCCCTTAAAAGAAGTTTTTTGGACACCCATATATTTACCTAATGGTTTTTATAACCCGCCGTTAAAACCCATATAAGAGCACTCGGACACAATTGATAGCGCTCATACAAATGCGTGAGCAACACTATTACTAATATCTGTCCAATTAATAACTTATAATAGGAAAAATTATAAGGATTTCCGTGTTTTAAATTTCCGTGTCTACCTCAGAAGCTGAGATTTTTTAATGGTTTTCATTGTTTGTTTATTTTACTTTCAGAGTCTGGCATCGTAAATCTTGACATGAGTTCTATGGCGTGCGGAGAATGATAACGATTATTTTGCGTTATCTTACTTATAATTTAATCTGTATCGGAATGACACCTCTATCTTCGCAATAAACGCGACAGGCATTGGCTTTTCCGAGTTTAATGATATTTTTCTTATTAGGCAGCCTGACTGCTTGAAATTGAATTGTATACTAATGGAACTGGCTAGCATGTATATGAAATAGTAATTTTCATATGTATTATCTACATCAAATTAAAAAACGATCTGCATTAGCGTGGTAATTTTTTTAAATACTTCAAGAAATTTGTAATCCACTGCTATAGTTAGAGAAATAGTGTGGGAAACATTTTTCTTGAGCAAAAATACATTTATTTGCTGTCACACAGTTAATATGAAACCTAGTGTGCCGATTATTAATTTTGTTGATTAAAATTAATATTGTCAAAAAATGCATTTTACATTAAATTAATTATTTATTAGTATATTAATTATACATGTAATCTGTTCTAAAACTTACTGCTGTGTACATTGCGTTGGTGGCCGCAAAACCCACCTATTTCTGTGCTTAACGGGATACTAAGTTAACAAACTAAAAATTAAGGTTAATAGTAAAGGAACAAACATTTATTTATCACATACTCAATTTACACTCTTTAGTTTTACAAATTAAATAAATATCACAATAGTGGAATACATCTCAATAGTAGTTCGGGGGGTGTAATGCCAGATGAATTGATATTTGGTTGGAGCACGTGGTGGGATGCATTAATTAGCTTTTCCTTAAAAACACAAATTTAGACAAAGAGGTTATCCTCATATAGTTTAATTGTACGGTACCTGATCTTCTTTCATATAACTTGGGTAACACCGATGCTTTGTCACACTTTACACTTGCAATACCAGATGAACATGAGCTCTCCTTCGAATTCCTATATCAGAGACGCACACACAACTCTTAACTCTGCTACCGTCGCTTCTTCTTGACTAGTCTAACTCCAACAGCCTGCCTTGACCAATTCTGACTCCCACTTCGAGCAACTCTCACTTATATCCCTTTTTCGGTGCTGAAATGTAGAGCTGAGAGCTAATCCGTAGATATGGCGTCGCCGTCTCGGTTGCCGCCAAACGGCTTAGTGTGGTATGTAAACATGGGCGTGGTATGTAAGATATGGGGCCACCTGTATATTATCGCCCATCTGCTTAGCGTGGGGATAATCCGCCCGCATTCCTGGTTCCATTATTTTTTAATCCTTCCAAATATTTATTACTTTACATTTCTGGCATTACATTCTCACCCCCCCGCGAAAAAAAAGTCCAAAAGTTACTCTCCCACAGTTTCACCCCAGTGGTAAGAAATTAAGTTCACAATGGTTCCTCGCAAACACATAAGTTCATCCATCGTGAGAAAGGCTGAGTTCCACTTTTTAGCCTCGTACAACTCATAGCTTTGATAGTTCTTTGTAGTTTCTTGATAGTTCCCTGTCAAGTTAGTCCATTATTCATATTTGACATAATGTACCATAAATTACATGAGGATTACCAACATTCACATTATTATTAAATTGTAAATTTTGATATATATTATTTGCAATGCATAATTTTCATTTCTCCTTTTACATAATTATTTACATACGACATATCATTACATAACAGCATTCATTACTTTATTATTATTATACATTTTCTTGTTATCATTTCATTTTGTAACATATTGTAGTAGTGCAACTATCAACTTCCGATTCTTGGTTATGGTTGAATTCCATACCACCATATTATTTATAAATTACTTTGTTATTTCACTTTTTTTTTTTTTTTTTTAACTTGCCATATATGTAATGTCAGAAATACATAACATACTTTTTGAAATATACTTATATCCACAATTTAAAACATAAAAACATATACATATACACTCAATTATCACTTTCTATTTATGACATTAATTACAAACTTTTTACATATTTTTCATATTCTTTGTTTTATGAAATTACTATTTACAACAATTCGAGGGCGAAAATTATACCCTCTGGCATTATAACAAACCTCATCATCATTTCTATTATTTTCACAGTTTAATTGCTTTTCTTTAGTGACCTTCCCTTCCTTAATTTGACTTTGATCATTATTTCTAATCACTTTCTCATTTTGATTTTTTTCTTTGTCCTGTGTGTGTGTGTGGTTTGATTCGCTTTCGTCACTATCTTTCAAATATTGTTTTCGCTCCGCTGCCATGTATAGTTTATTTATGTGCACTTTATAAGTTTTATTTTCATCACTTTTAAGACATATTATAACATTATTATTTCGGACTAATTTCGTAATTCTAAATGGTCCATCATATCGATCCTCTAATACCCTTGGTTTTAGGAACTTTTTTAGGTACACTGTCGCTCCTATAAATATATCGTTTTTTCTCACTATTTTATATTTCTTTATTTGTTTGTCATTTATCAGCTTTTGTTGTTCCGATGCGTCTTTCACGACTTTATCTATATTTTTTAAATGCTGTGCCACATAATTTTTATAATTATTTACATCACTATACATTATATCTATTTCTTCCTTACTTGGTATGTTTGTTTGTTTAATATTTTCAAATGGCAATGATAAATCTCTAAGATAGAACAGGAATGAAGGCTCAAATCCTGTATTACTGTTAATAGTGTTATTCACATAAAACTTAAACCATTTTAAAGATTCATCCCATTCAAACGTAGTCTTTGACAAACACATTATACATTGTTTCATGTCTCTGTGTATTCTTTCACAACGACCTAAAGAACTTGGGAAATAAACCGAACTGTATCGCCTTTCAATATTTAATGCATTTGTAAAATCTATGTATTCTTTACTTTTAAAAATTTGAGCATTATCGCTTTGAATAATAATTGGAACTCCATAAGTTGTCACGAAGTTTGTTAGCTTATTCACTATTGTTTTAGCAGTAATGTCTCTGACTGCATAGGCCTCAAAGTATCGTGAAAACATGTCTACAATTGTAATTACAAAATTATTTCCTCCATTACGGCGCGGTAGTTTTCCTACGCAATCCAGTTGTAAATATATTCCTGGTTTTAATATTTCTGGCATAGCCTGAAGTCTGGCTGGTGGTATATTTTTGTGTTTTACTAATAAGCATTGATTACAAGACTTACAAAAATTTTCCACGTCTTGGAAAGCCCCTATCCAAAAATATTTTCTTGAAAGTAATTGGTATGTCTTTTTTACTCCGAAATGAGAGAAATGTGCTATCTCTATTATCTTTCCCTTTAGCGAGTGCGGTATTACAATCTTATTCTCATTTATTTTCCTATACGTTTGTCTTTTATTTTCCTTCTTTACCATTAACAGTTTATTTTGGCTATCAATATAGTATACCTTGTTATTGTGATATCGGTTTCTTCCTTTTTGTAATTCCTCTCTAATTTACTTAATTTTTCATCTACCATTTGTTGCTCTAATATTTTCTCCACATTTATCTCATCATTTTTAATTAAAGTATTTACACATTTGATTTGGTTATCATTGTCAAATACACATCTCGAGCAATAATCACTTGCGTTATTTTCACCTTTTTGATATTTGAATTTAAAATCATACTGACTTATGTCAATTAGCCACCTCGATATGATATTTGGCATTTTATCTAATTTTATGTGGTACATAAGGGATTTTGCGTCACTCAGCAAGGTGAAACTCCTTCCGAACAGATATTCTCTGAAGTGTTGTAAGGATGCGTGTATAGCTAGCAATTCTAACTTTATTGCAGGATAACGCTTCTCTGCCGGGTTCACAGGTCTTGAATAAAATTCGATAACATGATCGACTCCATTTACCCTTTGCATCAAAATACTACTAATTCCCTTACCTGAGCCATCCGTAGTTAAGACAAGCGGGTTTACTTCATCAGGCTGTCTTACAACTGGTTCTTTAAAAATTGCATTTTTTAATTTTTCAAAAGCTTTTCTACATTCATTATTCCACTCGAACCTAACATTCTTTTTTGTCAAGTTTACCAACGGTTCTGCAATTTGTGCATAATTTTTTATCAGACCTCTAAAATAGTTTGTTGTCCCAAGAAAGCTTTTTACTTGTTTAACCGTTTGGGGCTGTTTGAAATTTTGCACTTTTGCACAGTTTTTTATTGATGGGCTTATACCATTCGCATTTACTTTATATCCTAAAAATTCAATTTGCGATTTGCATATCTGTAACTTCGCCGGGTCGAGTGTTAAATTATTTTCTTTCAATCTTTGGAAAACAATTTTGATTTTCTCTAACATTTCGTCGTTATTTTGTGCGCATATGACTAAGTCATCTAAGTCTTCGAGCAACTCTCACTTATATCCCTTTTTCGGTCGGCGGTCCACGTGCTGAAATGTAGAGCTGAGAGCTAATCCGTAGACATGGCGTCGCCGTCTCGGTTGCCGCCAAAAGGCTTAGTGTGGTATGTAAACATGGGCGTGGTATGTAAGATATGGGGCCACCTGTATATTATCGCCCATCTGCTTAGCGTGGGGATAATCCGCCCGCATTCCTGGTTCCATTATTTTTTAATCCTTCCAAATATTTATTACTTTACATTTCTGGCATTACACCTAGTATCATAGAATAACTCAATTATTTTATATTTGAATTACTACTTTGATGCACAGAAATGCACAATATAATTATTGTACAGCTAAAACTGCTTCTAATGCAATAAAATTAAAAAAACCATCTTTAAGAGCAATGTACAACATATGAATTATTGTAATGTTTTTAGACACAATCAATTTTTTATTGTATATTGATATTATTAATAGTATCATGATGTATATGATTCTATTAATTTTGTGTTCTACCTGACATTATTAATTTTGTGTTGTATAGAAATTACTAATTTTGAGTTGTATGTTGTTCTTACACTGTAAAACATTCTGAAACCTTTGCTCATTTTTTTTCAGCAACTTTGTTGATAATTTTGGAAAACTATCAGAAAAACCGCAATTGCAGGCGTTCATGAAAATTCGAGCTTCATTTCTGAAATATTCAGCTAATTATCGTCTGCCGACTGCCAAAGTGTTATTTTTTTGTGTATATATATATATATACAGGGTGTCCCAAAAACATTGACCTCGGCTTTTATTCCTTAAATATTGATCTTAGACATATATAATAAATTACGAAGTTGTGTAAAAAAAAGGTACATAATTTATGAAATCGACTAAACTTTTCAAGGAAATTAAATTTTGAGAAATACAAAGATCCCAAGACTTGGATTAAGAGAGAGCCAATCAGCAAGCAGTATGAAGAACTACCGAGCCAATCCGAAACGACAAATAGCGATCTATTGTGCTTTTATACGTTACTCAAGTTTTTCTTACATTTTCGATATTTATTATTTTAAAGCCGATTAATGTCTTGAAATATATGCCAAGAATGGTTAGTGATGACGACGAAAACAGTTTCGACTAATTTCTGATTAAAAGTACTAGCATCTATAAGCTCAGAAGGGAACATTGGAAGAGAATGTCAATGATAAAATAAAAAGTATTAGAATGTTGGATTTTGTTTTTCAATATGCACTATAGAAAACTAATGCAATTATTCAGCCAATAGGAGGATTATGATACCCTAATATAAAAATTACATATAAAAGGACTATTGTTTTAAACATTTTTAACATAAATGTTCTTATGTTTTCTCCAATTTTCAAAAAAGCATTTAAAAACCGAAGGCACTCCTTTTGCCAAGTAAAAAGAAATACTTTAATGAGATAACAGATGGATTTATTATAATGCGTGGTAAAATGATTTAAAAAAATTAATTAGATTTTTTAGTCTGAATTTCAATTTAATGGATCACTTCAGTTTGTTCAATGTTACTATCTTTAGCTTTTTTCATTTTCAAAGAAAACCCTTGAAAATTAAATTTTAAAATTAATAGTTTTATTTATTATTATGTCAACCATATTGTTATGATTAACTTTTTATTTTTCCCAAACTCCTATGTATATCCATTGATTCAAATATTATTTATACCATAAACAAAGGGGCCCCCAAATTTTGAATCTGGCATTGCTAGCATCAATATGGGAGTGGCTTACACAGCCAGTTTCATTCCAAGCAATCCCCCGAATGTTACCAGCCGCTGATGTGAGCGACTCCAGATAACATCAGACATACGCAAATACACCAGTGCGTCGATATTCATCTTATTCTGCATAAGACATTAATTCGTTAAAATACTGCTCAGAGCCACGCCGAACTAATGTCCTCTCTCTTATTACTCTCTCATTAAAATTAAAATATCTCACCTGCGGCAAAGAATCACTTAATAATCCATCCATTATTACTCGCACAAGAAATCACTCTTCTGTGCAAAAAAATGAAGAAATTGTAATTACCATTTCCTGCTGTCAAAAAACCGATGAAGAAATTAATCTTCATCGATTACTGCTCTATCGATGACTGGTATCTCCGTCTTAAACGGCTTAATCAATGTAATTCCGTCGCGCTGAGGGGGCTTATTACCATTTTTTTAACCAGGCTCACATAGATGCCTATTATCGCTTAAAAAGAGCAAGAACAGAGCGGTTTGGATCTGGCGTTATATTGATTTCAGTTTAAGTGGAGGGAGATCTTGCACGAGCACAGAAGTTAACTTTGTAGCGTTTTATTGCGACGATAATCATTATTAAGAGAGCGCGAGGTGGTACTTAAAACTTCAAACCCCAAGAAAATGTAAACATTGTTTAGAAAAGAGGGTCGTTTGATTATGGCACTGAAAGTTGTAAAGTTTGTGAGGTACCCTGTGATTTATTTTCGAGTAAGACAGACGGAGAAGCTTTATTGTGTTTGTTCTTTTAAAGAAAAGTTGACACGCTTTTTGCTCGATATGCATAGAAACTTGCACGATCTCTGATAAACTACACTGGCTTCCAAAAGTTAAGTACGGTCGGTAAAATCAACAAAAATGGAAAAGCAAAGCTTTGATTAACTCAAAATTGTATATGAAGGTAGCAAATGTGTTTATGCATTAAAGAAAACAAGAATTATGTACAGAGATGAAAAATGTATATACTTTTCGTAAGTTATATGATACGTCACATTTGGGCCAATAACAAAATTATGTTTAAAGGTAAGCAAACCAAACAAAACTTACATTAATATGGTATGTGACCATCCCGGACCTTTACACAAACTTCAATGATTTTCCATGCTTTCAATGAGGTGATTAATCATCGCAGGGGCGAGCAATGACCCTTTCTTCAATAGGGCAGTTTACAAATCTCTGAAACCGGTTGGAGGAGGTAAATGTGCAGAGACAGCACGCCCGAGGGCATCCCAAAGGTTTCCAATGGGATTGAGGTCGGGGGAATACGCCGGTCACTCCATACGAGAAATTCCCTCACTTTCCAGGTATTCGTCAACGATGTTAGCTCGATGGGGACGGGCATTATAATCCATAAGGAGAAAATCAGGACCAACTGTTGCAGCGTAGAGTCTCGCAATGGGGTCTAGGACTTCATCCCGATACCGTGCAGCCGTCACAGAACCGCCTTTAAAAAAGTGCAGCTCTGTACGATATCCCATTGAAATTCCAGCTCACACCATGACGCTGACACCTCTGAATGCGTGATGTTCGATGATGTGATTAGCCTGATTGCGTGTGCCCCGTTCTCTTCAGACCCTTACACGCTTATCATCTGATTTCAGGCCAATTCTGATCTCGTTTGTGAACAGGACGTTGCACCAATCTGAGACAGTCTCATTGACATGTTGACGACACCAATTTAATCTTGCCCCTCTGGCTAGGACAGTTAGGGGAACACAAAAACGTGGTACTCGGGAGTACAGTCCCTTCACGTGGAGCCTTCGGCGAAGAGTACTGACAGATATTGTCTTACTAAGTTCCGCTGCAAACATGGATGTAACAGTTATGGAGGTCGCTCGTCCATGCCGCTTGGCTACTATAGCAATATACCGATCATAAGAGGGGGTGGTAACCCTTGGACGACCGGACACAGATCTCCGGACAACTGTTTGACTTGTTTAGAATTGTTTCCATAATCGAGAAATTACCGAATGATCAACGACAAAGAAAATAGCTACATATTTGATTGACTGTCCTGTTTCAATGCGTCCGACAGCACGCCAGAACTCACTATCTGTCATTCGTCTTCTTTTAGCCATAGAAACACGAATATCATCAAAATTAATCCTACAAAAGTTATAAACACTTCGTATCAGCATTTAAATGCACCTCCTCATACCCTTCAGAATGCTGGCGTCTTCAACGATTGCCTAATTAGCATATATCGGGATAGTCAATGATGATTGGCTTTAACATACGATATTTGCATACTGCCATCTACATCCGCAGTGATTTTCAGCCAGCCACTCAAATTCAAATACGCTTTCGAAAAATGAAAATTTAAATTGCGTGCTTAACTTTTGGAGGTCAGTGTGCTTAAAATGTGAAGTAAGTGGTTATTAGATAATTGTAGACTAATCTGAATAAAAGCAAGTTCATTTATAACGATTACTCAGCGAACACAATTAAAATTGACATCTCAAATAATCATTTTTGAGGTGCGTATTTGTGGATTTAAACTAAATGATAAAATTATAAGATGACGGGTATATAAAGTTAATAGTTACAGTAAAAACTGCTCTTAAGATTTCTGCTCTTCTGCTTCAAACTGCTCTTAAACAAAAAGGTGTCCAACTCGAAGAACCTCTTAACAAGATTGCCGTCCTCATGCGGACCATACACATACAGTTTGGCCGTCTGGATGTTCAGAACAGACAAAGTTTGAATAGATGAACTGATGTGTGTAGGGCAGCTTGCCGGAAAATCGTTCGGACTGTTAGATTGTTGGATGTTGGACTGTCAAACTGACGTGTACGGCGTCATCTTCCGGCCGAGTCTTTAGTTCACAGGTTTGCATACACTGTTCAACATCGTCTGTAATTAATTACAAGGCAGACTGAAAATAATGAAGCTGCAATCTGATGTGTGATTGTGTGGGTTATGCGATAAACAGACGCAACTGTCACAGTTTGGTGTGTCAGTTCTTACTGAAGACCAAATTGTACTTATCAAAATGATCTTAACTACAATCCTTCCTGTTTTTAGTTAAACGTGAGGATGCGTTGCTAGCAACATTGCTGACCTTGGTGAGATAAGTTTAAAACCTTATCTACAAACCATCACTAAGAACTACACACTTAATTTGCACCATATGTACGAAAACTGATCTTCTAGCAAACAGTATTTTTTTCCAATTTTCTCAAAATAAATTCGAGCGCAGTTAAGTTATTTTTCTAACAATGTCAGAATATATTTCTTAGTGTCGGAAACACAGATCTTTTTCACATGGGGACTTTTTCCGATCTGTAAGGCTCACCTCTAGCAAACTATTTATACTCTCTCTATAACGTTCACACCCACAGAAAATGTGATATAATCAAAGGTAGGTATAAATCCGTATGTATGCATACATTATCATAGTGGTTCAAAGTCCACTTTGATCTGCAGTCAAAGTACCACTTGTGTTTATAAATTGTGCATACTCGAAACATTGCTTCGTCTACTATGTACCGGCTGGAAAATAGTTTAGCTAGCAAGAACGAAATAGCAATACAACAGAGTTCAGAATCTTCTTCCTATGCAGGGAACAATATTGTGGAATCAGTTTTGCTTTTTAAAATTCACCTGTCGCAAACTATCTCAAAGAAGGACCAGTGAGCAATTTTTTAATGGGCGCAATATTGGTAGTCTGCGTGGTGTCACTAGATGACTACAGAAAACTTGGAAATGCTGATGAACGAAATTGTATCTGAGAAGTTCAAGGAATAAACCGGAAATTTTAGAAACTTTTGATGGTAAGAAACTAATGTAGAAATTTTATATATGTTCGTGACTCTTTGAAATTTTATATATGTTCGTGATTCTTAAAAATTTTATATATGTTCAGGATTTTTAGAAATTTTATATATATATTCGTGACTCTTAGAAATTTTATGTATGTTCGTGATTCCTAGAAATTTTATATACAGGGTGTCCAGTGCTATCGGTGCGCAATGGCTATCTACTCAACCGTTAATCACAGAGATATATTTCCAATTGTAAAAATGTTTTAAATTTTAAAATCTATTATCTTAGAAAAAAGTTTAAATCAATAAATATATTTCTAAAAGAAATATGAAATATAAATTTTTATACGGTTCCTCGGTTCTACCAATTATATTTAGAAAAATCATCCTCATACAATTTCATGCAAAACAAGAAAGATCAATCATGCTTAAAGCATTGATTATGAAACACTTTCCAACTTCAATGCAATTTTATTTAAAAAAGTCGAAAATGCAATACATTCCTCGGTAATATTTTAAAACTTATCACGATACTACATTGATTTATTATATTTGAAAACTTAAACCTTCATTGAATAAAATGAACTTCATTCAAAAGACGGCATTGAAATATAAATTGCGTGGTTTAAATATCTCTAAAATGCAGTACATTCCACGGTAATATTTTTAAATCTATCATAATACTACGATAATTTATTATATTTGAAAACTTCATCGAAAACAACTGAAATTAATTCAAATGACGTCATAGAAAAAATAACACGCCTGGATCTCTCTATAAAAGCAGGATTTCATTCATAACTTTCTCCATTTCATTCATCACAATACTATAATAATTTATTTTATTTAAAAATTAAGACCATGGAGCTACAATTCATAAACTTTATGTTTAAAACTTCATCGAAAAATATCGTCCTTCTGTTTATAAAATCAATTAATATTTCATTCATATCAGCCATGCAAACTCCATGGACTGAATTATTTTGTGTTAAAGAAATACAGTAATTCTAATACAACGCATTCTACATATTTTGCTGTTTACATTTTACATAGGTGAAAAATAGGCTTAATTGTAGAAATAATCAAATTTGAATGAGAATTTAAACTCAAATATATTGTCATTGTGTTGTTTTAGTATGTAGATGCACAGAATTTAAGCAGAAATAGAGTAGTTTTAGGATGGATACAACACTCAATATGAATTAAAAAGAACTTTAAAAAATCACGAATTTGAAACAAGATGGATGCCATATCTCATTTTGAAGTTGGTCATGTGATCGTTTCATATAATGGTGACGTGATCTCTTCATATAATGGGTGTAATTATTATTTTAATTTTTATTTAAAAAACTACTGAATATATTTAGCTGAATTTTTTTTTATATATTTTATGGAACAATTTGACTATTACCTAAAATTTTCGAAGCAATTTGTGAATTTTAAATCCGCTTAAAAAATGTTAGAAAAATTAGGTCCCATAGGGCTCAATGTATTTCATTTTTTCAACCCGGGTTCAATCCAAAACTAATTGTGTGATATTATTCATTTATATTCCCATAGGTCCTACAGACCGTCTGAACAACATACTAAAATTTCATTTTGATTAAGTCATTTTTACGGCAGTTATCGTGCTAACGGACAGACAGACAGACAGACAGACAGAATGAACAAAGTCATAAACACTTTTCAACTTTGTTGTAAAGTGTTAATGAACAAAGTCATAAACACTTTTCAACTTTGTTGTAAAGTGTTAATAAAAAAACAAATCTTTCTTTTACGACCAAAATTCACTGAGTTGCGAAGCATTAAACTTTATGACTTAAGTCGCTTTTCCATGCATAAAAATGCCCCGTTTCAGGCAACCAACCAATCAGGGATCGTATTGACCATTTTTCCACGCAACCAACCAATCAGGGACCATTTCGCAGCTCAAAAAGTGCTCCAACTTTAAACAGCTATCAGTCGGTCAATTTTGGTCGTAAAAGGATGGTTTTTTTCTTTATTTTGCATAAAATTGTATGAGGACGATTTTCCTAAATATATTTGGTAGGTCCGGGGGACTGTATAAAAATTTATATTTCGTATTTCTTTCAGAAATGCATTTATTGATTTAAACTGTTTCTAAGATAATAGATTTTAAAATTTAAAACATTTTTGCAATTGGAAGTGTATCTCTGTGACTAACGGTTGAGGAAATAACCTTTGGGCACCGATAGCACTGGACACCCTGTATATATTCGTGATTCTTAGATATTTCATGTATTGTTACGAATACATAAAGTACCTTCACGGCATATTGACAAAATTTATAGGCAACCATTGTTAGTACTTGAGGCTCCAGGTCGTTTGACTTTGGCGACATATTTCGATTTTGGCGATTTATAGAAACTTCTCAATTTTTGTTGTTTAGGTATTTCTCGTGTTGAGAAAGTTATTCTAGAACTCTTCACAGGGGGTGTGTAAGATGGTCAGCGTTCACTTGGAATGAGTTGGTTTGGCACGAGTAAAAGTCAATTGTGAATGCGCCAGTGTCTTGAGTATACAATATTTTGTTTTATAAAGTAGTTAAACTTTACATTGTTATTTTATTGTACCTGACAATAGTTTTGTCACCATATAAGCTAAATAGAGTTAATAGTTGTACATTGCTCCTGTTTGCGTTTGTTGGTGCTCTTTAAATGAAAGCGTTAGCTATCCGAAAATCGAAATGTAATGGTCCAGAAACATATTTGTAGCTTGAAAATACACCCACGATTGCTGAAATACGTCGTAACGATATATTGTCGCACAGCTAAAATCTTTGACACAAATTTTTTTTTCTGGATTACAGATTTTCATTTTCGGAAAAGTTTCGTAAATCTTTGTATATGAGTATACAGGGTGTCCCCAAAACATTGTCCTCGGCTTTTATTCCTTAAATATTGATCTTAGACATATATAATAAATTACAAAGTTGTGTAAAAAAGGTACAGAATTTTATGAAATTGATTAAAATTTTCAAGGGAATTAAATTTTAAGAAATACAAAATTTAAATTTTTATACGGCCCCCGTACAAAAACATTTCCAATGAGTAAAATGTGCCCCATACACTAATAAAGTGATGTACAAAATTTCAGCATTTTATCATAAAAAGTCTCAGAGATATGAAAAGACAAAAATGCTGACTTAAACCACTTTTCGATGCATCGACATGGGTTCTCAGAGGGAAAAAATCATGTCGGCAGATCGCGTTTCAGGGGTCATACACAAATTATGAAAGAAAACAATGATTACATAAATAAATAATTTTGTTATTTATTGGTACAAATGTATCTACACTATGTAGAAATATTAACTTTACACAAAGATTACAAAGCTTGTTCAAAATGTTTTCCATCCATGCCAAAGATCCATTAAAGATAAGAGGTAGATATTGTTTGCCTATGATGCACTTCTGTTTTGCGTCATTTGCACTCTTGCTGTAAACATTTACATTTTAATTTGCGATTAATCCCTCACCAACTTTGTTTAAACATATCTCTGGGGCTTTTTATGATAAAAGGCTGAAATTTTGCACATCAACTTATTAGTGTGCGGGGCATATTTTACTCATTAGAAACGTCTTTGCACGGGGGCCGTATAAAAATTTAAATTTTGTATTTCTTCAAATTTAATCTCCTGAAAATTTTTATTGAATTCATAAAATTCTGTACCCTTTTTTACGCAACTTTGTAATCTATTATATATGTCTAAGATCATTATTTAAGGAATAAAAGCCGAGGTAAATATTTTTGGGACACCCTGTATAATCTGTTGAAACAAAAATATTTGGAAATTTGAAAGTTAGTTTATGCTAGGGTCAACACGAAAATTGAATTAGTCTGCAGCAGCAGTGGCGTCGTCAAAAAGGTAATTTGGGGGATATAACTCAAAATCCCTCAAGCTTTACGTTGCCCATTGATCCATCAGAACCTATTGAAGTTTGTAGAAATTATATTTGGAGAAATGGGACACTACTGCGACAGCTGTAGTGCTACTGCGACTACTGTCAGTACTACTGCGACTACTGCGATTGCTGCGCAATAGTTTCTGGCGACACTACTGCGCAGCAATATAAGGAATCAATCTATTAATTACTTAAAGCAAATATTTCGCAATTCAACGTGTTTTCTTACTTATCTTAATAAACACATTTTATAATTCAATGTTCTTTCTAAGCTCTTGAAAACCTAACAATTTTACTTCCAACAGGTAGACAAAATTCACCTAGTTTTATCCTCTTCAACTAACTAATTCACAATGCTGAATGCAAAATGAATGCAAAATGAATGAATGGGGTCTAATTTTCAATTCTCCCCTCCCGCGCTCTCCACCGGTAAAAAGTGGGATTCCAAAAGCGTTTGCAGACCATCCAGAAGTCCCTTCAGTGACCTAGAAGCCCTGAATCTTAGCATACTTATAGTAACACCCACAGGGCAAAAACTAAAAGGGTTGAATTTTCGATTTTCACCTAAGGGTGGAAAAAAGTAAATATAAAATTTGCATTTTTAGGGTAACGACTTATTTATTTTGACATAAACAGTGGTTTATTGATATAGCCATTGAGCTCAATTTATACAGTTACGTTAGAATCTAAACTTCGAAGTGTGTAATTTTCCATCATTACATGTCAAAAAATTTCTATTTTATATACAGGGTGTCCCAAAAAGATTGAAACGCGCTTTAATTCTTTACCTGTTGGAGATAAGTGGGCAATGTAAATTGCAAAAATGTTGAAAGTAAGGTAGGAAATAAGACCAAGTTAATGAAATAATCCTCTCATTAATTTTCAAAAAGTTACACTTTTTAAATTTTTATAGGAACCCCTTAGACAAATTTGGTCAATTAGAAAAATTTTATTTTTAATGCAATAAGATCATTAAAAAAACCCGCATATGTGCATCTATAAAATTGAGCGAGTTATATTTAATTGAAAATTGAACATTGTGTACGGGGACCCTATATCAAATTAGAAATATAAATTTGTGACATATCACAAAAAAGATAAAACTATGATAATACATAGGATACCCAACCGCGTAGTGAGTACCACTGTTTTATATGATCTCTGTCTGTTGTTGTTGTTGAGACCCAGACCGTGTCTGACCCACCAGAAAGGTGTAAGGTAACCGTTTGGACGGCCGGGAAGTGCCACCCAATTTAGACTGGAACCCAGTGGGGGAGGTATCCACAGGGACCGTACCCTCCTTCCCCTACCACCAACCTCTCGGAAGGACTTACGGACCCACATGTTTAACGCGATCGTACTCCGCATGAACACGGCGGCAGTTGTGGCAGCGTGCAAATCCAGTGCGCAAACCACCGGATTACCGCACCTGAAATGTGCCAACAGCACGCGGTTGTTCCCAGGTGGTCACCCACCCAAGTACTAACCGCGCCCGATCGGTGATCTAACGAGAACCGGTGTTTTCAGCACGGTACGGCCGTTGGCTATGATCTCTGTCTGTGTAATGCTATATTTAGGTGCATTTGCGATAAAAAATTTTGACACATATTAACACATTTTTGATCTAAACAATTTCCATCGTTCATTTGTTTATGATCCCTATTTTCACTGATAAAACAGCCTTTCACATGGTACGGAAAAGTAGCATAAGTCAGACTTTTTCCTTTATTGTCATTTTATTTCCTTTAATTCCCATTCACAATGTTCAATTTTCAATTAAATATAACTCGCTCAATTTTAAAGATACAGATATGCGGGTTTATTTAATGATCTTTTTGCATTAAAATTAAAAATTTTCTGATTGACCAAATTCGTTTAAGAAAATCGTATAAAAATTTAAAAAATGTAACTTTTTGAAAATTAATGGGAGGACTATTTAATTAACGTAGTCTTATTACCTACCTTACTTTCAGCATTTTTGCAATTTACATTGCCCACTTATCTCCAACAGGTAAAGAATTAAAGCGCATTTCAATCTTTTTGGTACACCCTATATACATAGAATACATAGAAGCGAAGCTGAATATTGGACACTTTTCCAACTATTTTAAAATAGTAAGATTTTTACAGGTCATTTCGAAAAAAAAAATGCCGATCCTATTTTTGAAGATTTACCAAATTTTAATAGATGAAGATGTTCAAAATGTCATCAAAGAAGTTGAAACAGACAGGCAGCCACACATTATCATGATGAGTCAAATAAAAGCTTTTGAAAATGAGGGTTTTCGAAAATTCTTTCTATATCATCCAGGTGCCTCTGGTGACTTAGACGGCTGAATCTTTACACACTTGTAGTATTCCGGCCGTCCAAATAGTTGCTCTTAGTCCTCTGGACGAGTCGGACGGTCAGGGTCTTCAACACTTGTAGTATTGACCACAGAGGAGAAACTAACAGAGCTAGATTTACAATTTTTCTCCCGGTGGTGGACAAAAAAAAAGGAGGGGGGTGTCAAAATGTCTATCCACACAATCTAACTGAACATCAGGAATTTTGCACATTTATAATATCGACCACACGGGGCAGACCTTAACTTTGTCAAATTTCGGTTAAAAAGACTATTTTAATGCTAAGCGCCATACAGTGTTAAAAATTAAAAAATATTTTGCAATTTAATTTTTTAAAAGTGCTAATTTCATGTATTTGACAGGCTAAAATACTAGTTGTTGGGACATACTGATCAGGATAGTTGCATTGTCCTCATGTGCCTAAGGATGTTAGAAGTGCAAGTACTGCAGGCTGGCAGATGAGGACATTTTTAACATAACTTTAAGTACCCCCATCCCATGACGGGCTCAACACATAATTAAAAATATTCCCTTTGGGTGTACTGTACATGTTATTCAAAAACAGGGACAAATGATAAAATTTATGAATATGGATGAAAATTTATAACCTGTCTTTGAAATAATTTTGCCCGTACTACTTTCAGTAATAGCACGACCACAATATTTTTTCCACTGATATAAAAAAAACAGAATAATAAATAAATAAAAGAAAAGAAAAATGAGCGAAAGGTACTGCATAATCCAATAAACTCTTAAAAACATCTATACAAAATATATCTTAGAACGCTGGGCAATTTCACTTTTAGCGGTACCGCTCCATAACTCATCGAGCTAACTTGTTTAAATGTGTATGTAGCAAGAGTCTGGCTAAAAATGTCATTCGCTGCCGATAAAAAATTCAAGTGATAAAAAATGCAAGGAACGATAAGTAGCTTTACTTTAAAGGGAAGTTTTTAAACACCAGTGTATTGCACCTGGAAAAGAAAAAAAAATGATCCTTAATCTTAGAGGAAAAAGCTGCAAATTTATTCGACGTAAAGTGGGGTATGTCATAAATATCGTCGTGGTAGTATTTTTACAAACTTTTAAACTTTTGGATGATGCCGAGTATATTATAAATATGGAGTATATTATACTGAGTATTTTATAAATATAGAGTATTATACTGAGTATTTTATAAATATAGAGTATTATACTGAGTATATTATAAATATAGAATATATTATACCGAGTCTATTATATAGAGTATATAATACAGAGTATATTATACTGAATATACTATACTGAGTATATTATAAGTAGAGTATATTATACAGAGTATATTATACTGAATATATTATACAGAGTATATTATAATTAATATAATATACTGAGTATATAATAATGAATATACAGTACTGAGTATATTATACAGAGTATATTATACTGAATATATTATATAGAGTATATTATAAATACAGTATATTATACCGAGTATATTATACTGAATATACAGTAATGAGTATATTATAAATAGAGTATATTATGCAGAGTATATTATAAATAGAGTATATTATGCAGAGTATATTATACTGAATATATTATATAGAGTGTATTATAATGAATATAATATACTGAGCATATAATAATGAATGTACAGTACTGAGTATATTATAAATAGGGTATATTATACAGAGTATAATATACTGAATTTACTATACCGAGTATATAATAATGAATATACAATACTGAGTACGTTAAAAATATAAAGTATATTATACCGAGTATATAACACTGAATATACTATACTGAGTATATAATAATGAATATACAATACTGAGTGTATTATAAATATAGAGTACATTATACCGAGTATATTATACTAAATATAATATAGAGTATATAATAATGAATATACAATATTAAGTATATAATACTGACTATACTATACTAAGTATATCTATATTAATGCAATTTTTTTTTTCCTTATTAGAATTGCTACTTATATTTCACTAGTAGATATAATAAGGATTGATCGTGATTTGAAATGTGCAGTTTCAAGTAGTATTCAAAATGATATTGTTCTTCAAAATAATCTGTTAAAATATTTAATTAAATTCTCTAAAAAGAAATATGACTTTCTGTTCACGTTATACGAAATTATTTTCACAGACAGATCACAAGAATAAGACTTCCAGGTTCTGTTTCAAACATATTTAGAAAACATATACAAAAATCGTCTACAGCTAAAAGCATTTAATTTTATTCCGTTACGAAGCAGCGTGATAATATTTTCTTGAAATAAAGTTTCGGGGAAAAATAGTCAACATAATGTTCTTTATAGTAAAGGCTTAATTTTTACATTTTTAATCGATAGCTGAACAACCTCTGGTCCTAGGAAACATAGACGAGGTAATCCCTTATCGGGGATCCACAGGGGGTTACCCTAATCATAACAAATTTGAAAGAGAAAACGTTAAAGACCATGATTTGTATACGAAACAAACAAGCATACGTATATACGCACATACACACACCACCTATAAAAAAATCTGATGTGGGCAGCACATGATTTTCCTTATATAATGCAATGAATTTACTGCTTTTACAGCAAAAAAAAAAAAAAAGGTTATTCTTATAGTAGATACTTATATTATTTCCAAGATATTGCATTTTCATCAATTAGTCGTTATTTTCATTGATTTAGAGTCATTTTTATCCATTTACCGAGATTTTCGTTAATTTGGCAACATTTAAAAAAATCGCCACATTGGCGACATTCCGCCAAGTTCGTCGCCAAAATCTTGCCAAGCGTTATGGACAGAGAAATAAGTTATTCTTATAGCAGATAAATGACTATTGGCATTTAAATACAAAAGTATTACTCAAAAGTATCTTTTTTCATGAATGGAATGAGCTAGATCCACTAGAATGATGTCGGCACGATAGAGTTACGGCAAATACATTCTAATGAAGCGAAAACGACAAATATATCCTAATGAAGCGAAAACGACAAATGTACTGCAATGAACGAAAATCTATCGTCAATTTTTAGAACAGTTTCGTTCGCGCCAAATTTCCATACAGACGATAAAAATTATTGCGAGGATAAGATGAAAATAATATCCAGAAAAATGTATATAATCCAATAAACTCTTGACAAAATGGATACAAAATATATATTCTAAAGCGCAGAAGAACCTATTTCACTTATCGCGTGACTTCCCAACGTATATTTTTGCAAGTTGTTCAAAAATTTGTGTGTCAAAAGTCTCACCTAAAAGTGGCATCCGTATCCCCATCTCCGAAACGATAAAAAATTCAAGAACCGATAGGCAGTTTTACTTTAAAGGTAAGAGTATGTAGGTAGCAAAGTCTTACACATGCAGAAGATTATAAAACAACATAAACGTAATCTTAGAGACAAAACTGAAATGCATTTCGTAGAAATGTGAGATAGATATGTTATAAAAAAATCTGATGTGGGCAACACATGACTTTCCTTATATAATGCAATGAATTTACTACTTTTGCAGTAATAAAAAAAATCTGATGTGGGCAACACATGACTTTCCTTATATAATGCAATGAATTTACTACTTTTGCAGTAATAAAAAAAATCTGATGTGGGCAACACATGACTTTCCTTATATAATGTAATGAATTTGCTACTTTTACAGTAAAAAATAGGATTTTCTTGTAGTAGATACTAATATTCTTTCCAAGATATTGAATTTTTGACAATTAGTCGTCATTTTCATTGATTTAGCGTCATTTTTATCCATTTGGCGAGATTTTCGTTAATTTGGCAACATTTCAAAAAAGTCGCCAAGTTGGCGACATTCCGCCAAATTCGTCGCCAAAATCTCGCCAAGCGTTATGCACTAAGAAATAAGTTCTTCTTAAAGCAGATAAATGACTATTGGCGTTCAAATACAAAAGTATTATTCAAAGTATCTTTTTTCAAGAATGGAACGAGCTAGATCCACGAGAAGGATTACACTCAATTTATCGCATGATATTACATATGAAAAGTGAACATGTTTCTCAATAGGAAAAATTTTTCTTATTATTTTATATGACTTTTTGATAATTTTTTTAAAAAATGTACAATATCTCGAGAACGGTTCACGTTAGCGTTCTAAAATTTATGTCAATCGTTTTCTAATGAAAAATTACATAAGAAATGTCTATTTGCGTAACTTTATTAGTGGTTTTAATTTTTTGACGATTTTTTCAAAATTTCATTCGAAAATTTAGGGGGGTTCTGAACATTCGATTGCGTATAAAAACAATAGGCTTCCAGTGTTTATGGATTGTGATTTTTGTACCAAATTTGGTTCGAATCGGTCCATTCGTTCGTCAGTTATCGTCTCCACAGACTCACTGACACACACACACACATACACACATACTTTCACACACACACACACACACACACACACAGACATCACTTCAAAAATGTTTGATTCGTGATCAGGGATGCTTGAAAAGTGCTCTCCCGTCGAAAACTCGAATTCGAATTTTCGACCCCGTCACAATACTTTCCTTATACATTATGTATATAAGGAAAGTAATAGGTTTTTCTTATAGTAGATACTTATATTCTTTCAAAGATATTGAATTTTCTTCAATTAGTCGTCATTTTCATTGATTAAGCGTCATTTTTATCCATTTGGCGAGATTTTTGTCAATTTGGCAACAATTAAAAATGTCGCCAAGTTGGCGACATTCCGTCGAATTCGTCGATAAAATCTCGCCAAGCGTTATGGACGGAGAAATAAGTTTTTCTTACAGCAGATAAATAAATATTGGCGTTCAAATAAAAAAGTATTACTCAAAGTATCTTTTCTCATGAATGGAACGAGCTGGATCCACGAGAATGATGTCACCCAATTTATCGCATGATATTACATATGAAAAGTGAACATGTTTCTCAATAGGAAATATTTTTTTTTATTTTATATGACTTTTTGATAATTTTTTTGAAATATGTGAAATATCTCGAGAACGGTTCATGTTAGCGTTCTACAATTTATGCCAATCGTTTTCTAATGAAACACTACATAAGAAATGTCTGCTTGCGTAAATTTATTAGCGGTTTTGATTTTTTGACGATTTTTTCAAAATTTTACTCGAAAATTTAGGGGGGTTCTGAACATTCTATTGCGCATAAAAACAATAGGCTTCCAGTGTTTACGGATTGTGATTTTTGTACCAAATTTCGTTCGAATCGGTTCATTCGTTCGTCAGTTATCGTCTCCACAGGCTCACTGACACACACACACATACACACACACACACACACATATATATACTTTTACACACACACACACACACACAGACATCACTTCAAAAATGTTCGAAACGTGATAAGAGATGCTTGAAACATACTCTCCCGTCGAAAACTCGAATTCGAATTTTTGGCCTCGTCACAATACTTTCCTTATACATTATGTATATAAGGAAAGTAATAATGTTGGTAAAAGCTATAAACGTAACTAGTTTCTATTTGAGGAGGTTCTATTAACTTTATAATTAACAAGAGTACGGTTCAACTCGACTTTCCCATACCAAAATCCATTTTTAATAGTTTTTTATTTCAACTTTTTACTTTCCTTATATACATAATGTATAAGAAAAGTATTGTTGTTGCTGTTGTTGAGACCCAGACCGTCCGACCTACCAGAAAGGTGTAAGGTAACCGTTTGGACGGCCGGGAAGTGCCACCCAATTTAGACCGGAACCCAGTGGGGGAGGCATCCACAGGAACCGTACCTTCCTTCCCCTACCACCAACCTCTCGGAAGGACTTACGGACCCACATGTTTCACGTGATCGTACTCCGCGTGAACACGGCGGCAGTTTTGGCATGTCTGGAATCGAACCCGGGCCTACCGAGTGCAACTCCAGCGCGCTAACCAATGGGCTACCGCGCCCAGGAAAGTATTGTGACGGGGTCGAAAATACGAATGAGTTTTCTACGGGAGAGCATGTTTCAAGCATCCCTGATCACGAATCAAACATTTTTGAGGTGATATATATATATATATATATATATATCTCTGTGTGTGCGTGTGTGTGTGTGAGTGAAAGTGTGTGTGTGTGTGTGAGTGAAAGTGTGTGTGTGTGTGTCAGTGAGTCTGTGGAGACGATATCTCACGAACGAATGGAGTGATTCGAATGAAATTTGGTACAAAAATCACAATTCGTGAATACTGGAAGCTTATTGTTTTTAAACACAATCGAATGTTCAGAACCCACCTAAATTTTCGAGTGAAATATTGAAAAAATCATCAAAAAATCAAAACCTTTAATAAATTTACACAAATAGACATTTCTTATGCAATTTTTCCTTAGTAAACGATTGACATGAACTTTAGAACACTAGCATGATCCGTTATTGAGATATTGCACATTTTTTAAATAAATTTATCAAAAAATTCCATAAATTATAAAGAATATAACTGTTGAGAAACATGTTCACTTTTCATATGTGATATCCTGCGATAAATTTGGTGACATCATTCTTGTGGGTCTAGCTCGTTCCATTCATGAGAAAAGATACTTGGAGTAATACTTTTGTATTTGAACGCCAATAGTCATTTATCTGTTATAAGAATATCTTATTTCTCCGTCCATAATGCTTAGCGAGATTTTGACGACGAATTTGGCGGAATGTCGCCAACTTGGAGACTTTTTAAATATTGCCAAATTAACGAAAATCTCGCCAAATAGATAAAAACGTCGCTAAATCAATGAAAATGACGACTCATTGAAGAAAATTCAATATCTACTATAAGTATCTACTATAACAGTAACATTTTTAAGAACATTTTTTACATTCTTAAGAATATAAGTATTTACTATAACAATAACATTTTTTTAACTGTAAAAGTAGTAAATTCATTGCATTATATAAGGAAAGTCATGTGTTGTCCACATCTGATTTTTTTTAATACATTTCTATGTTATTTAAATCGCAAAAAAAATTAATAAACATCGTCTGCTGTATAAACACACTGGATTTAATTCCGTTGCTAAGCGACATGATATAATTTTTTTGTTCAAATACACAAAATGGTCAGGTGTTTAACTACACAAAATGGTCAAAAATACAGAAAATGGTCTCGTGTTCTATGGTCACGTGTTTAACTACCAAACACATTGTGCTTGAAAAGTATTTCCGTTACCTTAGTAACCACAACTGATTCAATAACTATGAATAGATTCATTGGTTAAATATTAAGAAAAAAATCTGAAGTGGGCCACACATGACTTTCCTTATATAATGCAGTGAATTTACTACTTTTACAATAAAACAAGAAAGATCAATCATGCTTAAAGCATTGATGATGAAACATTTTCCAACTTCAATGCAATTTTATTTAAACAAGTCTAAAATGCAATACATTCCTCGGTAATATTTTGAAACTTATCACAATACTGCATTAATTTATTATATTTGAAAACTTAAACCTTCATGGAAAAAAATGAACTTCATTCAAATGACGGCATTGAAATATAAATTGCCTGGTTTAAATATCTCTAAAATGCAATACATTCCACGGAAATATTTTTAAAACTATCATAATCCTACGATAATTTATTATATTTGAAAACTTCATCGAAAACAACTGAAATTAATTCAAATGACGTCATAGAAAAAATAACACGCCTGGATCTCTCTATAAAAACAGGATTTCATTCATAACTTTCTCCCATTTATTTCATTCATCACAATACTATAATAATTTATTTTATTTAAACATTTTATTTAAGACCATGGAGCTACAAATAATTAAACTCTATGCTTAAAACTTCATCAAAAAAAATCGTCCTTCTCTTTATAAAATCAATTAATATTTCATTCATATCAGCCATGCAGACTCCATGGACTAAATTATTTTCTGTTAAAAAAATACAGGAATTCTAATACAACTCATTCTATATATTTTGCTGTTTACATTTTACATATGTGAAAAATAGGCTTAGTTGTAGAAATAATCAAATTTAGATGAGCATTTAAACTCAAATATATTATCATTGCGTTGTTTCAGTATGTAGATGCACAGAATTTAAGCAAAAATAAAGTAGTTTTAGGACGGATACAACACTCAATATGAATAAAAAAGAACTTAAAAAAACCACGATTTTGAAACAAGATGGATACCATATATCATTTTGAAGTGGGTTATGTGATCGTTTCATATAAGAGGTGTAATTATTATTTTAATTTTCATTTAAAAAACTACAGAATATATTTCGCTGAATTTTTTTTTATATATTTTATGGAACAATTTGAATATTACCTAAAATTTTCGAAGCAATTTGTGAATTGTAAATCGCTTAAAAAATGTTTGAAAAATTAGTTCCTATAGGGCTCAATGTATTTCATTTTTTCAACCCGGTTTCAATCCAAAACTAATTGGGTGATATTATTCCTTTATATTCCCATAGGTCCTACAGACCGTCTGAACAACATACTAAAATTTCATTTTGATTAAGTCATTTTTACGGCAGTTATCGTGCTAACGGACAGACAGACAGACAGACAGAATGAACAAAGTCATAAACACTTTTCAACTTTGTTGTAAAGTGTTAAAAAGGGGTTTTTTCTTATAGTAGATATTTATATTCTTTCCAAAATATTGAATTTTCGTCAATTAGTCGTCATTTTTGATTTAGTGTCATTTTTATCCATTTGGCGAGACTTTCGTTAAATTGGCAACATTAAAAATGTCGCCAAGTTGGCGACATTCCGCCAAATTCGGCGCCAATATCTCGCCAAGCATTATGGATGGAGAAATAAGTTATTCTTATAGCGGATAAATAACTATTGGCGTTCAAATACAAAAGTATTACTCAAAGTATCTTTTCTCATGAATGGAACGAGCTAGATCCACGAGAATGATGTCACCCAATTTATCGCATGATATTACGTGAACATGTTTCTCAAAGTGAACATGTTTCTCAACAGTTAATATATTTTTTTTAATTTATGGGATTCTTTGAAAAATATATTTTAAAAATGTGCAATGTCTCGAGAACGGTTTATGCTAGCATTCTAAAGTTTATGCCAATTGTTTCCTAAGAAAAAATTACATAAGCAATGGCTATTTGCGTAACTTTATGAAATGTTTCGATTTTTTGATGATTTTTTTTTAATTTCACTCAAAAATTTAGGGAGGTTCTGTACATTCGATTACGTTTATAAACAATAAGCTTCCAGTATTCACAGATTGTGATTTTTGTACCAAATTTCATTCGAATCGCTCTATTTGTTCGTGAGATATCGTCTCCAAAGACTCACTGACACACACACACGTACTTTCACACACACACACATACTTTCACATACACACACATATTTTCACACACACACACACGCACACAGATATCACCTCAAAAATGTTTAATTCGTGATCAGGGATGCTTGAAACGTGCTCTCCCGCCGAAAACTTGAATTCGAATTTTCGACCCCGTCACAATACTTTCCTTATACATTATGTATATAAGGAAAGTAAAAATGTGTACTGTAACTATAGATTAATATATCTCAAGAACGGTTGATTGCACACCAATAGGGTTAAGCAGGAAAACTTTTTATTTTAGACAGATCTTTACTTATCTTAACTTTTTATTTTCGGATGGTATCTAAACGAATTTTGTATAATATATACCCTTTTGCGAGAACTGAAAGAATGTTAGAATTAAAAAATCCTGCGATTTATAAATTTATCGAACAGAATTCAAAGATTTTGGATTTTTCTCCATACTTGAAGCTCACAAGTGGAACTTGGCCTATAAGTTTCAGCCTCTAGTTGTTTCAGCTGTGTAATTCACATCAATCAGCCTTTAATATCACTCAGTTATTTTACATTAAACAGAAAAAAAAATCCTCCGCGATTTGTAATGTTTTTTAATAAAATCCCAAAAATTTACATTCTTTTTCATTATCTATGGGTCTAGTACGACGTGTATGTGAAGTTTCATGTTTCTACCTGGGTTGTTTGGTTTGTGAAAGTGTCCCACAGTCAATCAGTCTGTCAGCCAGACAGTCAGTCTCACACAGTTATATGTATATGATTATATTTTATAATTATATTAGGAAAAATCGCCTGATTTCGTCTGGACCCTGAAAATAAACACCTGCTACTTAAATAATACAATAAAAGTAGCACTACCTAATTTCTGGAAAGCTTGTTTTGACTAAAAATCATTCCCGAGCTCCGTTTTCATCAAACGAAATTATGCCAATTGTACGTACTATACGATTTAACGACATTATAAATGCGGAACTTTTCCCCCATAGTAACGGACACTTTTTTATTTTATTAATATTAAATATGTTTTCTGATAATGTTTATATTTGTTTATACATTTTTGTTTGTTTTCTTTCAAGCCATTAACCCACATTATTAATGGATGGCTTATAGTTACAATCAAGAGTTACAGCAGTTGGTGTTAAACCAACGGGAAGTCATTCATAAAATCAATGCGATTTTATAGTGAATGATATGTCCTTCACCTCCTTGTTGCGCCATTGGCAGTCAGTTAAAAGAGCTAATTCACCGGTGATTACTAATTTGTCAGATCCAATTAGAATAGCAACAGTGGCAACTATACTTGAATTGCAAACCTAGATAAGTCCTGCAGTCTCCAATGTATACGTAGGAAGCTCAAATCTCCAATTAAAGAGAAATAACGAAACATATCGTTCTTTCTGCATTCCAACAGGTGATACATCACTTCTTGACAATAACATGCATCATATTATGCAGAACTGATCGTTGGACATGGCCGTCACGTTCTGCATCTGTAGTGGTGACGTTATCGGGGAAAAAGAACAAGAAGTGACATCAATAGCTCCCCTACCCCACCCCCGGGAAGGAACCATTGATGTCACGAATACAAAAATTGTATCGCGGCTATCTTTCACTACAATAATTGAAACTGCTGAGTTTCGTGATCATGGAGTCATAAATAAACCCTTTTATGCATAATTATGCCAAATTTTATCCTATGTTACTATAATTTTGAATAAATTTTGAAGTTTCCGCTCGAATTTAAAATTTTTTTATCTAGTTTAAGGTTTTCCGCCAATAAAGCTAGATAAAAAGTTTCATGAAAACCATTGATATTTGTGGCAGCTTTGTGCACATAAGAAATAGAGCACAGACAGACGACAGACAGAGAGACAGGAGGAAATCACTCTAAAATAATCAAAACGTTTTCAAGATGCCCTAAAAACATTATATTGACATCAAAATTTCGAAATCAAAAATTTTTGTGAAAACAATATTTTCTCTATCCTATATTCTGTAGAATGAGAAAATAAATATTATAGTATTAACCCATTAAAAGGAATGCATCCATCCTTGTAAACATCCTTCTGCTATCACAAGGCCGAGTAGTGTTTTGGTATGGAAGAGTCAAGTTGTGCGACATATAATGATTTAATGCATGGACTGTGCGGCTGGGAATATGGAAGTTAAAAACATAACATTAGCTATTACACGTTGTAAGAACAGATGGAAGACCTCGTTGGAAAGTCCACGGGTTCAGCAGTAGAATCCTGGAAAGGAGGCAAAGTACAAGCTCCGTAGAACATTATACGTAAATATAGAAAATCTTATATATTCTATTAACCGTGGGCAAGGTAGGCTATCAAAGGGAAGATTTATTGCAGTTGATGTCGTTCAGTCAACTGGAAGTCATTGAAAAAATCAATGTGATTTTGTTGTCCATGATATGTCATCCACCTCCTGGTTACGCCACTGGTACAGTAAATTAAAACAGCTAATTCATCGGAATTACTAATTTGTCAGATCGTATTAGAATAGCAACAATGGCAACGGTTCTTGAATTTCAAACCCAGATACATCCTGCAGCCTACAATGTACACGTAGGAAGCTCAAATCTCCAATTAAAGAGTAACA
Organism: Amaurobius ferox; assembly: GCA_951213105.1. Lineage (NCBI taxonomy): Eukaryota > Metazoa > Arthropoda > Arachnida > Araneae > Amaurobiidae > Amaurobius > Amaurobius ferox. Next base: position 74,634,664 of record OX578143.1, on the reverse strand, counting down.
GCAGGACATATCGTTCTTTCTGCATTCCAACAGGTGATACATCACTTCTTGACAATAACATGCATCATATTATGCAGAACTGATCGTTGGACATGGCCGTCACGTTCAGGATCTGTGGTGGTGGCGCTATCGGGGAAAAAAATGAACAAGAAGACGTATTTTTGAATGTTTATTTTCCTCATTAACCGTGCTTTACTGAATATCCCTGTGCATACAAATGAGAGAAAAATCTCTGTGAAGAAGAGTGTTTTAGAAGAATGGCCTTGAAAGGGTTTAATCAGCTTTTTTTCAGATTTTTAAATGTTATCAGGTTTTAGTGGCTAAAAAGATAAGTTTCTAAAATTAAGCAAAATGATAGAAGAAGTGAAATAGAAGTCATATTACAAACGGGAAAGTGTAGTGTTATTCTATCTACTTAAAATGTACAATGTATAGGAAAATGATTATGATGTGGGAGGGGGTGGGGGGTGAATGAGAATACATGGTTTTGAGGACCCTGCACGTTTTGGGTATACCTGAACAAGAGATTGAACTTTTAAGGTATTGTCTGTGTGTGAGTGTGTATCTTAAATAATGAAAGAGAATTTCTCTGTACAATATTTCTGAACGTTCCGATATACATCGGGGCGCTTTTATTTCAAAATTCACTTTTGGTTTTACTTATTAAGTAGCAGTGTACCCATTCTTCGTACGGAATACATATAGAAACTTAAAATTTACAATTATGTGTAAATTCCTATAGTATTTAAAATAACACTGTTATTCAAAACAGTGTATCATAATATTTGATTTAATTCTCCTAAAAATAATTACAAAAATATCCGTTCTCGCTGTAGCAAAGTTATCTTCACAGGCAGACTTGAAGACAAAACATCTTGGTCCCGTTTGTAAATAAATTTACAAAAAATATGGAATTTGATTAATATATATTCCAAAAGGAAAGCGCTATGAAATTTGATTAATGTATGCCAAAACGAAAGCACTAAAACTGGATTAGAAGATATACCCATACCATTTTCACTCTATTTCAACAATTGGCTGAACACAATATATGAGCTCGGAAAATCTTTGCCAAAATAAAACAGATGACGTAAGGAATTTGAAATATTAATAATTCCCATAATCTTTAATTCTGAAGGACGAAATCGACATAATCCAGTCAAAAATACAATTCCGATAAAATGTATTTTTATATACATTAGTTATTTATTATTTAAATCGGAAAATATTTAATAAGAACCATAAACACATTGGATTTAACTCTTTTGCTAAGCAACATTATACATTTTTCTTCAAATATATTGGAAAAAAAATATCGTCTGCATAATGCTATTTCTATGAAAGGTTTAATTGTGCGCTTTTAACACATTACAACAAAGTTGAAAAGTGTTTATGACTTTGTTCATTCTGTCTGTCTGTCTGTCTGTCCGTCCGTTAGCACGATAACTGGCGTAAAAATGACTTAATCAAAATGAAATTTTAGTATGTTGTTCAGACGGTATGTGGGACCTATGGGAATATAAATGAATTATATCACCCAATTAGTTTTCGATTGAAACCGAGTAGAAAAAATGAAATACATTGAACCCTATGGAACATAATTTTCAAACATTTTTTAAGCACATTTAAAATTCACAAACTGCTTCGAAAATTTTAGAAAATATTCAGATTATTTTATAAAATATCACGTGACCATTCTATGAAGAGATCACATGACCCATATATGAAGAAATCACGTGACCATTATATGAAGAGATCACGTGACCCACTTCCAAATAAAGTATGGCATCCAACTTGTGCCAAAATCGTGATTTTTAAAGTTCTTTTTAATTCATATTTAATGTTGTATCCGTCCTAAAACTACTTTATTTTTGCTTAAATTCTGTGCATTTACATACTGAAACAACGCAATTACAATATATTTGAGTTTAAATGATCATCTAAATTTGATTATTTCTACAACGAAGCCTATTTTTCACTTATGGATAATGTAAACAGCAAAATATGTAGAATGAGTTGTATAAAAATTGCTGCATTTCTTTAACGCAAAGTTATTTAGCTCATGGAGTCTACATAGCTGATATGAATGAAAAATTCATTGATTTTGCAGAGAGTAGGACGATTTTTTTCGATGAAGTTTTAAGCATAGAGTTTAATTACTTGTACCTCCATGGTCTTATGTTTTTAAATAAAATAAATTATTATAGTATCGTGATGAATAAAATGAATGGAAAAATGTTTATGAATGAAATGCTGCTTTTATAGAGAGAGCTAGGCGTGCTATATTTCGATGGCGTCATTTGAATAAATTTCAGTTGTTTTCAATAAAGTTTTCAAATATAATAAATTATTATAGTATTATGATAATTTTAAAAACTTTACCGAGGAATGCATCGCATTTTAGAGATGTTTAAACCAGACATTTTACATTTCAATGCCGTCATTTGAATGAAGTCCATTTTTTTCAATGAAGTTTTAAGTTTTCAAATATAATAAATTAATGTAGTATTGTGATAATTTTTAAAATATTACCGAGGAATGTATCGCATTTTAGAGATGTTTAAATAAAATTGCATTGAAGTTGGAAAGTGCTTCATAATCAATGTTTTATGCATGATTGATCTTTCTTGCTAATGAATTGACTGGTCGTAAAAACTCGAAACATGGACTAAATTTTAAGTGAGGTTATTTCAAGACTACACTCAAATTTTTCATCAAATTCGGTGCAGTCATTCTCCCGTGATGATGAGACAAACGCACACACTAGCATACATATTAATAGATTTTCAATTTTACTTATATATATATTTAACCTAAATTTTGAGCAATTTTAGGACATTCAGATTCAATGAAATCAAATTAGTTTCTGTGAATAGAAAAAATGAAAATAATGCAATGGAGTCTGTATATGTGTTTGTAATGTATGTATGTTTGTAATGTATGCAGGTCAATAATTTCCCTTGTTACGGATACCGGTCAGGTTTCGGGTTGATATATTTCTTTGTTACGGTTTAGGGTCCGATCTAACCAGAGTCTCTCAGGGCTTCCATCAGTTCAAACTTCATAAAGTTACAAGCAATCATGTTATTAACCCTTGCTGTGCATTAATCTTATACTATACTGCTCAGATTTCGGCACAGATCTGTAAAACAGACTGGGTGCTTTATTTGAATTGATCCGAAAAATAGATAAAACTGTAATAAAATAATTAAATTTGCTTTATATATATATATATAAATATATATATCTCGAAATATAGTCGAAGATACGAACCCTTTCTAAATATTTTTATGGAGAGTATATAAGGAAGTCATTTTTCAATAAGAGAGGAGTTGACGCAATACGAGCTAAATAGAATTGTGAGATGCGTTTTAGAATTGACGCGAAATTAGAGTTTTGAGAATAATATCGGCTATTTTGTGAATTAGTTCAGCATTTAATTGCTATTTTATTGAATCTAACATTTGTTCGGTAATCTTGCAAGATAGTCATCGAGCTATTCGCTGTATATTTTCCCTATTTACGCCATTTAGTAATTTTTAATAAAAGCGTTAGTTATCCAGAAATTTGGATTTAGTTTTGTGTCCTGAAAGAACACCCACGATTCAAGAGGAATCGTCGTAACAGTAAGTAAAATACACTTTGTGCAAAGGATAAGGAAAGCTAGCAATGTAAATAAGCATAAATAACAAAGTAAGGCAGCATACGGTTGTTTCGTGGATACATTGGATCCCCTTCGTCAGATTCAGACAACCTCCCGCGACAACCATTTGGTTTATGCCGACTACGAGGGGAGGAAGCACGGTGCGAAATCCACTTCCGGCAAAACCGCAGCCGAGGGCCATGTGCTCGACGGGATCATTCACCGGGCAGGGTCCCGAAGACCACCCGCCAAACCCGACCCCAGCCACCGTCCGGACCTTGGCTCAGGCCATGAATAGACGCAGTCCAGTGGTCACGGACACCCGGAAGAGTCGGGGCCTGATAGATTCTCTGGTTGGACGGACAGTTCATTGTCTACCAGGTAACCCGATTAATATGCCCCACAGAGTCTGAGAATCAAGGCTACAGAGCCAACATCCGTAACCACCATCTCAGGGTGACCCGCCCCGGGAAGGGGAGTTCCCCTTCGTCTGTGCAAGAGAACCAACAAACCCGAAGTCTAAAAGAGGAATGAGAGCAGAAGAAGCAGGGGAATTATATACCCAAGACCTAGATTAAGAGCGAGCTATACGTCGTAACAGTATTGGCCTCATGTATTCTTCTGTCCAACAAAACTCAGTTTTATGGGAATAAATAGAAAGTCCAGATAATTTCAGCCTACAGGGAAAGCCGTCTTCTGCCCACATCACATCTCTAAATTCATCATCAAATGTCCTCCTCAATTTTTCACGGGACTTGCTTCACTTTGGACTGCGGCCCCATCCGTGACAGCCGCAGAATGGAGCACCTCGCGACGACTAACGACACCGAATATTTGTCGCGGCTCTCGGGCCCCCCCCCCAAATGTGATTTGCGCCGCATCTCGCTAATCACAAAAGTTTTCCCGCGCCGAACTGAAATCTATCTCGGCAACAATGCGGGCGACCGTTTTAAGAGTTCAATAACTAATAAGGCGGAGTGAAGCGGCGTGCGTCTGTGTTTTATCATAATTATCGGGCTCTTGGTATGCACTCGCAGGCATCAGTCCGCATTACGGCCCGGACGTGGAAAACGGAGTGACAGAATTTTTCACGTGCGATCTGGGGGGCTGTATATACGCGAGCCGAGGAATGCGCTGAGAATTATGTGTACATACCATCGACGACAGAAGATATTTTGTTGTGGAAGTAACAATATGAACGTGCCACACTTTTCTTGGGTGCATATCCGAGTTTTGCTGAGCGTACGCAGTCGATCAGTTTTGCGACATGATCTGCCCCCCCCCCCCCTTACGGGTTCTCATAGATCTTTGAAGGAGTTGAAAATATTTTGAGGAAACCCATGGAAATCAAAGGTTTTCTCTCATGCTAGTAAAGCTATGTATTTCCTCTATCCTGAAGAATATAGGCGGAGTTAGGATTTTACTTTCGGGCGTGCTGAAACTCATTTAGGGGTTGTTGTTGTTGAGACCCAGACCGTCCGACCTACCAGAAAAGTGTAAGGTAACTGTTTGGACGGACGGGAAGTTACTCATTTAAGGGTGTTAAAGTTGAGTGTTAAAGTTCTTTTAGTTCTTATCATTTCAATTGTAAGGGCCCTCAAAAGTTTATCAGCACCCCCCTGCAATTTTCCAGGAAACTTGTAGGGGTGCTAATAAACTTTTGAGGGGTGCTTAGAACACCTGAGCTCCGTATAGCTCCATGTAGTGCAGTGGTGCTCATTCGCTTATGTCCAGAAAAATAAGACCAAGGGCTGGATAGGCCAGTGGTTAAGGCACGGGAATGACACACGGAGGACCCAAGTTTGATTAGCGGCTTTATCAAAACTTGCCCAGTTTTTACGCGAAGTACAGGCACAATAACTTTGTAGGTCCGATGGTCATTCCCAGAGGTTTGTGACTTGGGAAGGAGAATACTTTTCCTGTGAATGTCGCCCCCACTGAGTTCTGGTCTAAATTCAGTCGCACTGTCCCGGCCTTCCAAGCAAATACATTACACCTTCGGATAGGTGTGGGACGAAAGAAAGAAAAGAGAAGGGCCATATTAGAATTGAATTTTTACCGAAGGTGCCAAACTTTGTAAAGCTTATCATGCTGAACACTGTTACATGAGCATGTGTGATACAACGTTCGTGATTAAATCCTTCTGTTTCTATTGCGGTAATACTGCCGTATTTTACTGAGTGGCACACATGAAGGGCCAAATCAAACGAAAGCTTTTATTACGCGTTTCCAGTACTGCCCATTCCAATACAATCGTATATGATATATGTGTTTTGTGTCCTGCTTTTAGTACCACCATCATTGAAATTATATTACTTATTATTACTTTTATTAAAGCATCTGCGGGTTGGATAAACAAATTTCGCTGCCCGGATCCAGACCGCGGAATGGTTAAGAAGTCTTAATATCTTAACAATTTAAAATTTAAAATAAACATTTGTTCAAAAGCATCAAAACTGACTATTTTATACAGGTAATAAGAAATATTTGAGAACGAAATTATTTACGCGAATTTATTGAATATCTTACGTAGTTTATTGACACGAAATATATATAATTCAATAGTAATAATAATAACAAGAAAGATTAATCATGCATAAGCATTGATTATGAAACACTTTCCAACTGAAATTCAATTTCATTTAAAAATTTCTAAAATATGATACATTCAGTGGTGATATCTTTTACATTATCACAGTACTACAGTAATTTATTGTACTTAAATATTTAAAACTGTATCAAAATATAAATCATCTGATTCTCTATGCAAAATCACTGAATATTTCATTCATATAACTTGTATTCCAGACTCCAGAGCTAAATAATTTTGTGTGAAAAAAATTCAGCAATTCTTATGTAACTCACCTTACAATCGCTTGAGATATTTGCATTCTGCATAAGTTAAAATTAGGCTTCGTTGAAGAAATAATAAAAGTTTAGGGATCATTTAAAATCACAACTATTGTAATTGCATAGGCACGGAATATAAATACACAGATAATATGTGTGTGTGTATGTATGTGTATGTATTCAAAGTATTGGAATCGTGCCGAAGATCGGAACTCGAATTTTTGAAGGACCTACACGTTTTGGGACTTCTAGAACACGAAAAAACTATTTTTAGGAAGACGTCTGTGTGTGTAAGGACATGTTTCTGTGTGTCTGTTAGGATATTACATCCACTCTAATTGAAAAACTAATAGACCGAATTTCATAAAATTTGGTAGGTATGTTTTTTGTGGGAAATCCTGATGTTCATTAGATTATAGTACGATTCGTAATAAAAGAATCTGCCTTCTTTGCGAAATGGCCGGCTGAAATTGCCTTTATCCATTCTAGCTAAAAACTAATGGAACAAATTTAACAAATTTTGGTGTATAATATTTCAATAACCTACAAGTGATTTATATACCAAATTTTGTTAAATTTGGTATATAAATCATTTGTAGGTTATTCTAGTACGATGTTATTCTAGTACGTGTGCTCAATTACATCAATTAAATTCCTATTTTATACGTGATTTTTTACAACAAAAAGAATAAGACTAACCCCATTACTCTAAGACTAGCCGTTCTTGAGATATTCTAGTTTTTTCGCGTTTTCGCAACGCCACCTTTGACAATAAGTCCAGCTATCAAATGAGAACCAAATTCAAGTTTAACGTGCAAATTCAATGTCATCTAAAATACTTATGGCAGTTATTTTGTGCAGATAAACTCAAATTATTATTGATGAAATAAAGAGAACGAGAATATGAGTCTGCAGGGAAAGACATGTGCTGCCCACATCAGAATTTTTAACAATATTACAACAATGATTTATAGAAGTGGACGGGGATTATTTGCAGGCCATTTCGCAAAAAATGTATGATCTATATTTAAAGATCCACCAAATTTTTGTAGAATAAAATGTTCAACAAATTTAAGCTGTATGCTAAATTTTAACTCTCTAGGACGTAGGAAAGTGCATTAAAACTGCTATCAAATAAGTATATCACGAAGAGTTATATAAAATTAAAAATTTGAAAAATTGTTATCTACCAAATTTATTTTAAAATGTGAAGCTTCTCTTTTACACAAAATGATTAAACTCTTAGAAAGATATTTATTATATAATATATCTCTTTTTTCTTTCTGGAGGATATCCCAAAAGTCAGAATTTAATTGAATTTGTTTTTTTCCCTATATTAAATAATTTTTAATTAAAAAACTACTTAATATATTTTACTGAAATTTTTTTTATATATTTTATGGAATAATGTGAATATTTCCTAAAAATTTCGAAGCAATTTCTGAATCTTAAATTTGCTTAAAAAATGTTTGAAAAATTAGGTCCCATAGGGTTCAATGTATTTCATTTTTTCAACCCGGGTTCAATAAAAAACTAATTGGGTGATATTATTTATTTATATTCCCATAGGTCCTACAGACCGTCTGAAAAACATACTAAAATTTCATTTTGATAAAGTCATTTTTACGGCAGTTATCGTGCTAGCGGACAGACAGACAGACAGAATGAACAAAGTCATAAACACTTTTCAACTATGTTCTAAAGTGTTAAAAAGAAAACTACTGTCTTCAAATCGTGCAGAAACTTCTAGGAAAATTAATGCGAAATGAAGAAATGGAAATAAAAAATATATCTACTGTATCCTATACATTATAGACAAACACACTCTTGTTTTTAACACTTTACAACAAAGTTGAAAAGTGTTTATGACTTTGTTCATTCTGTCTGTCTGCCTGTCTGTCTGTCTGTCTGTCCGTTAGCACGATAACTGCCGTAAAAATGACTTAATCAAAATGAAATTTTAGTATGTTGTTCAGACGGTCTGTAGGACCTATGGGAATATAAATGAATAATATCACCCAATTAGTTTTGGATTGAACCCGGGTTGAAAAAATGAAATACATTGAGCCCTATGGGACCTAATTTTTCAAACATTTTTTAAGCGGATTTAAAATTCACAAATTGTTTCGAAAATTTTAGGTAACATTCAAATTGTTCCATAAAATATATAAAAAAAATTCAGCGAAATATATTCAGTAGTTTTTTAAACAAAAATTAAAATAATAATAACACATCTTATCTGAAACGATCACGTGACCATGATATGAAAGTATCACGTGATCCACTTCAAAATGATATATGGCATCCATCTTGTCTTAAAATCGCGATTTTTGAAGTTCTTTTTATTTCATATTAAGTGTTGTATCCGTCCTAAAACCACTTTATTTTGGTTTAAATTCTGTGCATCTACATACTAATATATATACTAATATATACAATTACAATATATATGAGTTTAAATGCTCATCCAAACTTGATTATTTCTATAACGAAGCCTATTTTTCACTTATGTAAAATGTAAACAGAAAAATATGTAGGATGAGTTGTATAGAAATTTCTGTATTTTTTTAACGCAAAAGAATTTAGCTCATGGAGTCTGCATAGCTGATATGAAAGAAATATTCATTGACTTTACCGAGAGAAGGACGATTTTTTGCGATGAAGTTTTAAGCATAGAGTTAAAATACTTGTAGCTCCATGGTCTTAATTTTTAAATAAAATAAATTATTATAGTATTGGGATGAATGACATGAATGGGAAATTATTTATGAATGAAATGCTGCTTTTTTAGAGAGAGCCAGGCGTGTTATTTTTTCTATGACGTCATTTGAATGAATTTCAGTTGTTTTCGATGAAGTTTTTAAAATAATAAATTATCGTGGTATTATGATAATTCTAAAACTATTATCGAGTAATATATCACATTTTAAAGATGTTTAAACCAGGCAATTTATATTTCAATGCCGTCATTTGATTGACGTTCATTTTTTTCGATGAAGGTTTAAGTTTTCAGATATAATAAATCAATGTAGTATCGTGAGAAGTTTTAAAATATTACCGAGGAATGTATTGCATTTTAGACATGTTTAAATAAAATTGCATTGCTGTTGGAAAGTGTTTCATAATCAATGCTTTAATCATGATTGATCTTTCTTGTTATAATATTGTGATGAATGAAATGAATGGGGGAAAGTTATGAATGAAATCCTGCTTTTTTAGAGAGAGCCAGGCGTGTTAATTTTTCTATGACGTCATTTGAATTAATTTCAGTTGTTTTCGATGAAGTTTTCAAATATAATAAATTATCGTAGTATTATGATTGTTTTAAAAATATTACCGTGGAATATATCGCATTTTAGAGATATTTAAACCAGGCAATTTATATTTCAATGCCGTCATTTGAATGAAGTTAATTTTTTTAATGAAAGTTTAAGTTTTCAAATATAATAAATTAATGTAGTATTGTGATAAGTTTTAAAATATTAACCAGGAATGTATTGCATTTTAGACTTTTTTAAATAAAATTGCATTGAAGTTGGAAAGTGTTTCATAATCAATGCTTTAAGCATGATTGATCTATCTTGTCTTATCTTACGGGTTCCTCTGCCTCTGTCTCTCTTCCCTGATAAAGTCGTTTCTTTAGCCACTGAAGCCGATTGATGCTTTTGCATATCTAATAGACAGTTACTTATATGCATTTTGCATATCTTAAACAAGTTTGAAGTCAATTGATATTATTTTTAAAATTTCAATTTTATGAATAGAACTAGATTTTCTCATTTGATGACATAAAATTATACGTATATATTGCAAATAGCGTATGCATTTTTAAATTAGCGGGAACAGAAAGAGAGGAAATTTATTTCAGCCTAACGCGTATTTCAAAACTATTTTTAAGAAAACATTTTTTCTTAATCTATACGTATATTACTTGCCTGGTTTAATTTATAACAAAAATATAAATGATCTATCAGTTTTTTCTCTGCGCCCCCCCCCCCCCAACTGGAGGATACGAAATTAAAATTTTTCCGAATAAATATATGTTATACAAGCTTGGTTGCATTAGATAGACTGCTTGCATTAGATAGTTTGTTGTGTTAACAAGAAATCTAATGCTACCGCAAGAAGATGAATGTTGTCCGTAAATGAAGAATTTCTTATTTCTTCGGTGGATAAAAAGGTTGTTTCGATGAGATAATAACATAATATATTTCTTTCAAAGTCCAGAAATTAAAGCGAAATCTTGAAATATTCATTTTATATTAAGGGGGGGGGGGACTAAATTTCATTCCCGTGACTAATTCCACCCCCAAGCCTTTATCAGTGTGTATAGTTAAAACTGAAGTAACAAGTAATACAGCATGCAAAAGCAAATTGTTTTAGTGTTACATGACAATAAGCTAAATCTGCCCATATTATTTCACTTATTTTAAAAGTTATTCTTATTTCCTTGTGGTGAGTTTTTGTAATACATAACACTACTCGACACAGAAAATGAAACACCATGAAAGAGCTAGAGTGGGATGATAACGGACACACAGATAGAGATGGCATATATAAATACGTGATGTTAGTTCCAGAAGGAAAATGCAATATAGTAATGGCATAGACAGGGGTGATCAGTAGGCAGTAGGACCACCTCTTGCGGCAATACAAGCAGTAACCCTTCGAGGAACAGGTGAAATGAGCGTGTGGATAATTTCCTGTGGGATGGATGACCATACGCCTTCAACCTTCCTCCACAGGTCGTTCTCTGCTTGAGGTGGGGACACGGCAATCAGCTGTCCCCGTGTTCACATTGAGTACGGACTCGTTAAATATATAGGACCGTAAGTTCTTCCGAGAGGCTAGAGGTGGAAAGGGGTATAGTCCCTGTGGATGCCTTCCCCACCGGATTCTGGCCTAAATTGGGTGGCACGCCCCGGCGGTCCAAACAGATACCTTACATTATCGGGCAGGTCGGACGGTATGGGTTGAAGAAGAAGGAAAACACGTCATGGTTTTTTTTTTCAGTGCGAACAAGCAAAGAACAGCACGTAAAAATAATTTTGGTTTGTAACTCCGAGTGTGATTGTACCGAAGGAGAAAGCCAATTACATTTTTCTTTCGAAACAACTGACTGCTCTTTATACTTTTTTCGCAGCATTGTACGTTTCGATCTTCCTATTTCTTGTATTCTAGTTTTGTGTTTTCTTAATATAAGAGTGCGCATAGATTTTACTTCAAATATCCTATATAAGTTTATGTGTATGATGTAATTTGCTGCTATATATCAGTTTTAAGTCATTTACGGCTTTAGGTTACTATAGCGGTCGTAATTACTGAGGTAAAGAAAAGTCCGAATTTCATTCTCTTGTTTTCCCACTTTTTTCTCAGATCCTTCATTTTTAATTTCTCATGCGTAGTATTGAGAAAGTATTGTTTTCACGAAAATTTTCGATTTCGAGATTTTGATACCAGTATATGTTTTAAGACCTACTGAACGCATTACGTTTTGACTATTTCTGGAGTAATATCCGTCTGTCTGTCTGGAATTAGTTATTAATATATTTTAATATGTTGACAATGTTGCTTATTGCGTATTCGATCAATATTGATAATTGTCTGCTTAGAGTTGCGCGAAATATAAGTTAATTGAGTACTCCGAACTGGTTTTACATGTTGTAATTTGAAAAAAATCGCTAAATGTATAAATTCAACATCAACATTATGCACAAATAAACATTGTGCACATACAACATTAACACAAATACCATTGTGCCGTGGAACTTTACATCATTTTTTCACTGTGAAAGAAGTAAATTCATTGCATTGTATAGGGAAAGCCATGTGTTAACCACATCAGATTTTTTTATGCAAGTGTATAGGAAACCCCAATAGCGCTTCACGTTAACCCTTTCACGACTAACATCAGCTATATCCGGTATCCACTAAATGCTTCACTCTGGCTAGCGCTGATTATATCCGGCAGTAACTAAATGCTTCACCCTAACTAGCGCCGGGTATATCCGGCATCCACCAAATGCTTCACCCTGGCTATCGCCGTCTATATATGGCATCCACTAAATGCTTCACCCTGGCTAGCACTGGCTATATTGACGTCCAACTGGATCTTGAGACGAAGATAAACAAAAGGAAAATGATTCCTGAAGAAATTCGAGTTATTGTATTGGAAACAATAAACTTACGATTTCCACAAGACAAATGGTTGCATGTTTATACCAATGGCCCTTTGCTTGGAAGAACCTGGGGTGTAATCAACAATAATTAACTGGAGTGACCATGATATTGACTTTAAGGTTGACATTTTCCTACCAGCAGTGTATTCCTCAGAATTCCTGGACATTGACGTCCGACTGGATCTTGAGACGAAGATGAACAAAAAGGAAAACGATGCCTGAAGAAATTCGAGTTATTGCATTGGAAACAATAAACTTACGATTTCCACAAGACAAATGGTTGCATGTTTATACCAATGGCTCTTTGCTTGGAAGAACCTGGGGGGTAATCAACAATAATTAACTGGAGTGACCATGATATTGACTTTAAGGTTGACATTTTCCTGCCAGCAGTGTATTCCTCAGAATTCCTGAACATTGACGTTCGACTGGATCTTGAGACGAAGATGAACAAAAAGGAAAACGATGCCTGAAGAAATTCGAGTTATTGCATTGGAAACAATAAACTTACGATTTCCACAAGACAAATGGTTGCATGTTTATACCAATGGCTCTTTGCTTGGAAGAACCTGGGGGGTAATCAACAATAATTAACTGGAGTGACCATGATATTGACTTTAAGGTTGACATTTTCCTGCCAGCAGTGTATTCCTCAGAATTCCTGGACATTGACGTCCGACTGGATCTTGAGACGAAGATGAACAAAAAGGAAAACGATGCCTGAAGAAATTCGAGTTATTGCATTGGAAACAATAAACTTACGATTTCCACAAGACAAATGGTTGCATGTTTATACCAATGGCTCTTTGCTTGGAAGAACCTGGGGGGTAATCAACAATAATTAACTGGAGTGACCATGATATTGACTTTAAGGTTGACATTTTCCTGCCAGCAGTGTATTCCTCAGAATTCCTGAACATTGACGTTCGACTGGATCTTGAGACGAAGATGAACAAAAGGAAAACGATGCCTGAAGAAATTCGAGGTATTGCATTGGAAACAATAAACTTACGATTTCCACAAGACAATTAGTTGCATGTTTATACCAATGGCTCTTTGCTTGACAAAACTTGGGGGAGGGGCGGGGCTGGAGCTCTTGCACACTGTTTTAATTTTACTTACTTGCTGGAACTTCTACAACACACTTTGATGGGGAAGATCGAAGCAATTTTTATGGCATTGCAGCAACTCGCATTTCGTCCTTCATCATTCAACAGAGCCGTTATCCTCTCGGACTTCGGCTGTCCAAGTACTTTCCGGCAATCAGATAAACAATGGTACCCGGATTCAAGAGATCAGGGCGCTTCTAAAAGACCTAACGCACAGAATCACTTTACAGTGGATGCCTGCACATTGCGGAGTACCAAGAAATGAAAACGCCGACATTTTGGCCAAAAAGGATGCTATGGTGGATTAGAGATTAACAAAGCCCATGACTTTTCATTCATCCGAACTGTACATTAAAATGCTACACAAAAAATAAATTGAGGCAGAATCTCTGGAGGCATCTAAAGGAAAGTCATGGAGAGTCCTCAGGAAGAATATTTCAATCATTCCAGGGGCGAGAAGCAGTCGACGAGAAGCAGTTGCCAGGTTCTGACTTCTGACTGGTCATGACTGCCTCAGGGCTCATCTCCATCGAATTGGACTTGCTGCTTCGTAAGATTGTATTTTTTGTGACCTAGGACAGCCTATGTCTATAAAACATTTGGACGAGTGCCCTGTACTAGTGACTTTTAATTCAAGCATTGAGAAATACTGGAGAGTTTGTCTAATGGACAAGTGGCCAAACGACCGGCATTTGTAAACAGCATTAACTGTAGTGTAGCTCCACTCGACTTTCTCATACCAAAATCCATATTTAAGTAGCTTGTGGGATTTCCCTCGCTCCCCCCCCCCCCCACCCCAAATTTTATAAGTAAAATTTTGAAAAATCGGTATCGTTGGTCAAAATGATTATAATTATTGCGGGTTACCCTTCGCCTTAAAGAACTTGAAACAAGTCTTGAAAATGTATCCCCAAGCGGGGGGGGGGGATTTGCCCCCAGAGAGTGGCAAAAGACGTCACGAACATTGTACCGCGGACGTCACGAAAAATTTTATCGCGGCTATTTTTCACAACAAGGACTGAAACTATTAAGCTTTGTGATCATTGAGCCATAAATAACCCCTCTTATGCATGATTATGTCAAAGTTTATCCGATGCCTCCATGTTAAAAATACAGGGTTATCAGGAAAGAATCATTCGATTACAAAATTTAATATTTTCCATAATTACAAATAGAAAATTATAATTAATATGTCATTGTAAAGGACAAATTTACAAAAATTTAATATTTCCACAATTTTTACAAGTGTTCGATATGACTTCCTTTAGTCACCCGTATAATATCATTGCGATATGCCATTTCTTGCCAAACACGTTGTAATGTTTCACTATTAACTGTTTGTAAAGCATCACAAATGCGTTGTTTAAGTTCGGGCAAACTTGCAGGCAAAGGTGGTATTAACACAAGATCTTTGACATATCCCCAAAGGAAGAAGTCGCATGGAGTTAAGTTAGGTAACCTAGGAGGGTAGCTGTGTAGGACCAAATCATCGGCTGCACTGTGACCAATCCAATGGTGTGGTAGTTCTCTGTTTAGAAATTTACGAACCTCCAAATGGCAATTGGGCGGTGCACCATCTTGTTGAATAATGAAATTTTGCATATCTTCCTTCAACTGAGGGAAAAGTCAAATTTCCAACATATCGAGGTAGGTAATACCACTCACTGCTTTTTTGGCAAAAAAGAACGGTCCGTAAACCATTGATGAAGATACTGCACAAAAGACGTTTAGAAAAGAAAATGTTACAAACTAAAAATTTAACATTTTTCCTTTACAATGACATATTAATTATAATTTTATGTTTGAAATTATGGAAAATATTAAATTTTGTAATCGGATGATTCTTTCCTGATAACCCTGTATATAAAATTTCGAATACATTGCAAAGGTTTTGCTCAAATTTTAAAAAATTCTATCCAGTTCTAGATTTTCCGGTAATAAAGCCGGATATAAAGTTTCGTGAAAATCCATTAATATTTTGGGCAGCCATCGTTTACATAGGAAATCGACCACAGACATGCAAACACGCGAACATCCTCCTAAAAATCGTCAAAACGTGTTCAGGAGGTCCTAAAGTATATATCGGCATCAAAATCTCGAGTCGCCATGCCCTAAAAGATTAGGAATCACTGCTCTATATAAATATATGCGTACGTTTATGAATCAATGATACTTATGCGTACATCAGCACGGAAACACACACCTACGGAAAGCACACATCCTGCATCCAACCAATCTGTTTACTATAATCAGCAGCGGAAGGTCCTGCTTTAATGAGAGTTCAATAATTAATGACGGAAAGAGAGAAACGGCGTTTAATCATAATTATCCGCCATACGCACTCTAAGGCATCAACCCCCATTAGAGCCACGGTCTCAGTAGGAAATCCAAGACAAAGTGACAACATTGAGAAAGATCGGATTGACTGAGAATATCTGATATTGAAGTACTACCGAAATAACTAGAGTGCCAGTCTCCACTCGACCTACGTGTGCATTAATATTTCATATGTGGTGTATGTCCTAATCAGTATCGAAATGAATATATCGTGTTTGTTGTCCTTAATTTATTCTTCAAAAATTTAATTAAAATTTCATTAAAGGTTTTTTTTTCAAGTTGGCAACAGGTAAGTGATGGGGATGAATTAGGTACATTTGGCTGATATGTATTAATATATATTATTTTACTAGCATTTACATCCATAGGCTAGTGTAAACCATAGGCCTGTACATCCATAGGCCTGTAAAAATAATCCATATTTTTGCTCCATTAGGTTCTGCTCCGTAATTCATACTATAGTATGTATGTGTTTTTAGCCTACTGCGTCACTGGGGGGCTTCTGGGGAATATGGAAGGACTTTTTTACCCCCCCCCCCTCATTTTGGCCGCCTTCAGAAATGAAATTGAAAATCCAACCGTTTTGGTTCCTGTCCGTGATCAATACTATAAGTGGGCAAAGTTTTGATTTTCTAGGTCACCAGTGGTAGTGGTGGAGGCTTCTAGAGGTTCTATAATTTTTTTAGATTTTTTTAGCCCCCCCTCCATTTTTTCTGTGCCCGGGGGTAAATTGAAAATTCTACACTGTTTGTTTCTATTCTGTAGAATATACTATTAATATGCAGAGATTCAGCCTTTTAAATCAGTGGAGAGGCTTTTGGAGGGATTAGAAAGACCTTTGGAACCATTCCCTTCATTTTCTCTGTCTCCGGGGAGGAAATAGAAAATCCTGTTCCGCTAGGTTCTGCAGTCGATATTATAGCCGGCAATGTTCGAGTCATCTAGGTCACTGGGGTGTTTTTGGAGGGTCTGGAATGACTTTTAGACCCCCATCCCATTTTTGATGCAACCGGAAGTGAAGTTGAAAATCCATCTTCGCTTTGTTTTGTTCGCAGTCTATACTATATGTGCTCAAAGCTTTGGTCTTCTAGATCGTCAGTGGTGGTAATGCGAACTTCTGGAGGTTCTGTAAATATTTTTCTAGCCCCCCCCCCCCGCACCCTCCTCATTTTCACCACGCCAGGGGGTGAAATTAAAAATCTTTCACTGTTCGTTTCTGTCCTGTAAAAGATACTATATGTATGAAAAGAATCAGATTTCTAATTCACCGGAGAGACTTTTGGAGGGTCTAGAAAGGCTTTTTTAACCCCCCCTCACTTTTTCCGCCTCCCGGGATGAAATCAAAAATCTAGATCCGTTAGGTTCTGTCCTGTAGTCGATACTATAGGTTGCAATATTATAGCAGTCTGGGTTATTAGGGGTTTCTGAAAGGTCTGAAAAGACACAGATACGTTAAATAATTAATATATAGATTATAGAGAGAGCATTACTATAGTGAAACACATAGAAAGGTCTCGGGAAAACGCAAATCGATGCTGCGGCCAGGGGTTACCTATGTGTGGTATAGAATCATACATACCTTATGTGATATATGTCGCTAACCTCCTCCCTTATTATTCACTTTATATTAAGGCATTTAAGTGATCTCTGCAAGCTGACAAAGTTCTAAATGTGCACATAGTCTGAACAAAGAACTGCTACTTGATTTCTCATGCTTCAGTGGACACTATCACACACTCACTTTAAAATATTTCCTTTAAAATGTTATTGATAAAAAAAAGTTTCTAACTTTATTCGTTGGAAACACGCTGATTGAGCCAAGTAAACTTTTGACAAGAGATTTTCTAAAGACGCAAACACATTTCACTTATATAGAGGTCTTTTTACGAGTTACAAAAGCCTCACCTGTGCCCAAACGGTTCACCCTCTGGCTTTCATATCTATAGTAACCGGGTTTGAATTTGAAGTACGAATGGAAAGATATATATGTATACATACATGGCAGTTCGAAATTTACTTTAAACTTTACGTCGCAACAAGAAAACTATCAGCTTCCTACTAAGTAGCCGAATTCTGATTCCTACAAGACAGCTTAGTGCATTTTTTTTTTACAGTGTACGCCCCCAACTGTGAGTGGACCAAGTAAAATAACAAGCGTACGTCACAAAATAAGAATATTATTTGGTGGTTTTAATTAAATTTAAACTCAATATTTTATTACAATAGCAACTGATACCATTAATATCGTATATTTTGTCTAAAATTTCCCGAACTCGCAATATTATCACCGACAGTCTCCTGCAAGTTATACTGCAACATAATAGAGATACCATTCCCTAACAGAGTTATTTCAAACTTGATTGATACTATTTTTAAATACCCCATCCCGTAACAGTACACACAATTCTCATTACCAATCACCCTCTCACATGGGCCCCCCTTTTGCAATCATCCGGGGTCTTAAATACTGATGGATGATGTCAAGCGAATCGTAGTAGCCCCCCCTCAGGCACTGCCGTCCCCCTTTAGCACTCCCCTAAATTATAAATCTCACCCACCTCCCTCCTCCCAAATTAGCGTCTCACATCCAAGGAAAGACAATTAAGGCCACAAGCGCGCTTTGTCTATTTCAAAAGAATCCATAATTTTCCATTAAAAATTTTCGAACGGCAGAGTGTCTTTTGTTTTGAGACTCAATTTCGAAATGGGGGCCATTATGTGGTAAAGGTTTTTAAAATATGGGATTGTCAATTCTTTAGATGGTTTTTGGAAAGTTGGTTATGCTGATGCGCCATGAAGGATTGGCCGGAGAAAGACACGGGTTTTTAAAGGTAGAGTGATGTTAGGGATACTTATGATTCATTATCTACAAGGACTTTTATTTTTTTACTGGTTTGGTGGATGTAGGGAATGTATTGGTTATGACATCGAAATTCTTGTGTAAATAATTTCTCACGCATTTAAATTTTAAATGATCGTGAAAGTTTTGGAGTGCACTTTCTCATATGTTTAAATTACCGGTAACAAGGGAAGCAATCTTAATTGTGGTTATAGGGAAATGTAGTGGATTCAAATTTTTATAAAATATTAAGATTAAAAAGCACATAAAATTCAAAATATATTTCTCATCTTGAGATTGCATATCAGGAGTAAGAGGTCTTACTCAATTCTCACATACATTTATATTACCTATTTAGCTGTGCAGCATAGAAGGGATGCAATGGATGCAAATACATCCCATAAATTTTATCACTTTTACGATTGGCGTTACACTCTGTTTCTGGTCAAGGACTTTTTCAGAAGAATGCTTCCAGCCTTTGAAAGTAAGAAAGGTATTAACTAGTCAAACTTCATTACGTATTTAACTAGCCTTTCGTCATCAACCATATTCAAGTGATTATCTCTTATCACATATGTTCAAATAATAATCTCTCATTGCCCATGTTCAAATGATCATCCCTCATCACCTGCGTTCAAATGATCATTCTTTTGCACTCCATCTCCCATGTTCAACTGTTGATCTCTCACCGCCAATGATCAACCATTCATCCGTCATCAACCGTGTTCAACTGTTCATCCCTCAATTCCCGAGAAATAATCATCCCTCGAAACCCTCAGTTGAACTTTTCTTGGTTTTTTGCAAGACCCTGCTATAGGGTGGTTAAAAGTTGCTGATGTGTAGTGCCATCCTTCCCTATTTAGAGCGGGCCTGTCTCCAGGCCCTGGAAATCCAATGTCTTGGCATCTGAATCCACTCTATCAGACCATCTTAATTTGGGTCTACTTGCCCTTTTCATTAAGTAATTTCTTTAAAACATTGAATGCAGGATGTTGCCGAACCATATTGTTGACATGAGCAGTCCATCGTAATCTAGAAATTTTTGCCCTTTGTAAGTAAGAAAGGTATCAACTAGTCAAACTTCATTACATATTTAACTAGCCTTTCGTCATCTTTTCATCTGTAACTAGCCTTTCGCCAAAGAGTACACCAGTCCATTGGTATATTGTTCAACTTTGATGGATACGAAACCACTGCAAAAATGCTCCACGATGAGTTTTGGACGAAAGAACGCAGTCTGCTGACCTCTGGACGTATAGGACAACCTATCACAGACGTCTGGCTACAGTTTGTCAAGATATCTGCTCCAAGATATGTTTGGATCCTATTTGCAAACTGACTTGGCGTGATACGCTGATTGCATTTACAGTTATAAACAAAAATATGTATTCATAAAATTAAGAAAGTGCTCAAGTTGAAATCCATCATCACCCGTAAACCATGGTTTTGTGGTCATTGCCGAGGTGTACTCGATGAGATTTTAGTAAGAACAGAATTCTATAAAGCGAGGATATTGTAAGCATTTTCTGGTAGAAGTATATTTATATTACTTATAATCTAGTGAGACTGCGGGGAATTATTTTAGACCCGCCCATAATTAATAAAATTCTAAGCGTTCAGGTTTACAATGAAGCGACATCTGTGTTACAACTGGGCGTTGCATAAAAGCAAGAATTGTATGTTATAGAAAAAGATTTATCCTAATGCCAGGCTTTTGATATTAAATAATTCGCCTATATAGCGTCCAAAACCAGAGCTATTTTTCCGGCATACCACATTAGCCTTTAGTCACCCAATTTATACCCAACCCAATGGAGTTTGCAACACTGACAACCACAAGGACCATACCCTCTTTTCTCTGCCCATAACTTCTCGAAATAATTGTTGGAACTGCAGATTCAACGTGCCCATACTCCACGAAAACATATGAATTGTTTTGGGCAGCGGTGAGGATCGAAATCGGGTCTCCCTTGTGCGATTCTTTCGATATAACCACTGGGCTATCCCAGTCCCAGAAAATATAGGAAAAAGTCAGATCAATGTAATCTTAAGCGCTTTTGATTTTTGTTAAAATTGGGCGGAG
Source organism: Amaurobius ferox (assembly GCA_951213105.1). Lineage (NCBI taxonomy): Eukaryota > Metazoa > Arthropoda > Arachnida > Araneae > Amaurobiidae > Amaurobius > Amaurobius ferox. Next base: position 74,613,624 of record OX578143.1, on the reverse strand, counting down.
CTAAATAGTTTTGATTCTCCTTTTTCTTTTGAGGATTATGATGACTTCTTAAATAGTAAAAGCTATTGATTATTTAAACTACTTATACCTAAAACAATATGGAGCAAACCAGAACAATTATTAGATTTGTGTAAAACGGTTATAAAATTAAAATTGAAATTTCGCAAAAATCGATGCTTTCACAGGAATAACCAGGCATATGAAGCGTTAGCCAGAAAATAGGCATAACCATAGCCAGGATCTCAGGAAGGGTAGGAGTTGACTATGTAAAGGGGGGTTTGCAATGTTAAATATCGTTCACCATTATGGTCCAATGGAGAACCAATTTAATTGCTCAGACAATAAAGTAATAACGGATCATCAACTTTTCTGGATACGCCAATGATCGATCTTGGCATCATTAATCAGTATCATGGAGGATCCCCATGAAATTCAAAAGCCTTGGTAATGAAAAAGGAGCTAGAAATATATATTACTTAAATATACCTCTGTGAGGCATATAACCAGGATCTCGCACAGGGTAATTTGACAATCAAAATTATAATTTTCCTATAATATTCTTCTGGAAGTCAAACATCTCCTGTTTCTGAATAATTAGAGTTTTAGATTTCAGCATAGGAATAGCCAGAATTTTAGATAAGGTGACAACATTCTAATGGGAGATTTACAGTGCAGTTTTCGCTCAACAAATGTGGACCCAATGAAGAAACAATCTCATTGATAAGCCAAGGATGGTTTATGATTTTAAAAACCATCTGTCTACGTCATTAATCCTGCCACTGGTTAGTATAACCAGTGTTTCATTCAGACATACATCTGGGGGGGGGGGCGAAGTCCCCTCAGAGATGACTATTCGTCCCCCTCCCCGGAGACATTTTATATTAACTTAGTTGCTATTTATGTGACAGCATTCAGATATACATTTATATAGGGCAAATAGAATATTACCCCCCCCCCCCACTCCCTGGCCGAAAAGTCCTGAAAGACTGCCTGAGTATAACGGATAAAGTTCGAGATCCTTCCCCACTTTCTCTGGTGACGGCTAGACAGCCCGACCAATAAAAACTACGTAAATATGTCTCGGCCAGATAATTATTCAAAAACGCAAGATATCAACACACTAAAAAAACTATGGGGAAAAACACACACACACAAAAACACTGGATTCGCGGCCACTAAAATGACACTTTTAAACGGATACATTTCAATTACACACTTGAAAATATAACTGTATCTACATGAATTATATGAATTATTATGAAATATTCATGTATATGAGAGACACGCGGAATAATGGGCATGTTTTATTTTACGTTGGAAAAACCGTTTCAAACATATGAAAAGGTAATATGAGATGCTAATTTTACGCACTTGTTTACCTGCCTCGTAAAGGACACTTTTAAGCAAGTGGGTGTAAATAAACAGGTGCGTAAATCGACCTGTTTAAAACGGTCTTTTCAAATTAAAATAAAATTTACCCATTATTCCTTGCAAGTTTCATACAAAAGAATAAAAAAATGTAGTGTGGGCAGTATATGACTTTCCCTGCAGACTTATATTCAAGTTCTCTTTATTTTAATGAAATTTAATTCAATTTTCGTTATCATTTGGTAACTGGACTTATTTTCAAAGGTGGCGTAGAGAAAATACGAAAAAACTAAAATATCTCGAGAACGGCTAGTTCTAGTGTAATGGGGTTGATTTTATTCTTTCCTGCGTTAAAAATTACGTATAAAATAATCATTTAATGGATATATTTGAGCATACGTAGTTTTTTATTTTAGATTTTGACGATTTTTGCGAGCCATTTTGGAAAAAAACGCAGGTTATTTTTTTTCGAATCGTACCAAAACCCAATCAGAACCAGGGTGACCCACAAGCGACCGAATTTTGTAAAATTCAGTCCATTAGATTTCAGCTAGAATGGATACAGGCTTTTGCGGACCATTTCGCAAAAAAAAGCGGGTTCCTTTATCCCGAATCGCACCCAAAACTAATCAGCACCAGATTCGACCACAAGTGTAAAATTACCTACCAAATTTTATGAAATTCGGTCAATTAGTTTTTTAGTTAAGAGTGGATACAAAATCTACGCAAACAGACAGACACACAGACGTCACGCTAAAAATGGTTTTTTTCGTATTCTAGGGGTCTCGAAACGCGTAGATCCGTCAAAAACTCGAGTTGTGATTTTCGTTATGATTCCAATACTTTCCCTATACATAATCCAATACTTTCCCTATACATATTGCAGGGAAAGTAATAACACATTCATATAATATAGTTAACTTTTGGAGTGCATAACTGGAAATTTACCTGTTTAAAAGTGTCATTTTAGTGGCAGTAAACTCCAGTGTTTTGTATGTTTTTACCCATAGTTTTTTGTGTGATCATATGGATATCCCGCTTATGCCCATAAGCATCACTATGATTTTTTACTGAAGTGCTTAGAGAGCCGCAGAGGCAAGGTCTATTTACAGGAACTATGGGCTTTCGGCAGAGAAAATTTGCAGCGCCTCTAGCGGCGAATTGAAAAAGTTAAAATTCCGAAAACGAAACATGATAGGTATAAATGTTCAATCACAAAAATATAGAGGGTTATCTATTTAGTATGGAAAGACGTGCGGTTTACACCACAACATGCACCCAAAGGACAAAAAATGAGGCCAACAAATAGTGATAGTTATGTTCTACATCACAACAGCATTTGTGCTCAACTTTTTTAAAGGACACTTCTAAAGGAAATGACGAGATGTAAGCATGAAGAAATAAAAAATCCGTCTGTCATTAAAAATCTATCATTAATTTATTCGGAATTACCCTTTGTTCAGTAAACAAGCAATGTTGTATAAAAATAGCAGATAAATGATGCAATGCAACAACTATTCTATATTTATTCGATCTACCTCGTTTTTTATAGTACATGTTAACCTGCACATGTTAACGTGCACATGTTAACTTCACATGCTAACGTGCACATGTTAACTTGCACATGTTAACGTGCAAACAGCCCGTCTTTACATACTAAACAGACAACGCTCTACAACTAATAAAATGATTTTGCACATCTTGCTTCGTTTTCGAGATAATAATTTTCGCTTCTTCAATTCGCCGCTAGAGGCGCTGTAAACGATACTGCATAGTCGCTTTCCTATTCGTAAAACCTGCTTCTGCAGCACTAAAATTCAATCGAAGAGTAAGGAAAACATTGGAAATCTCAACCTCCTTTTCTGAAGAACACTCACAAAATCTCGTGTCTCAAAAGCGTCACTTGTCGTGCTAGATCAAACAGAAGGCAGGCAGTAATTGAATTTTCGCATTAGTTATACGAATACACCGGAATAGCATTGACAATGGCCCACCTCCCAGAATTAATGCTCCCTATAACGTCATTTGTCACTAACTAAACGTACGAGCGCTTTAACAACCGTAATTACAACCGCAATTTATCACTTTAATTTGAACGGATGCAACGATAATAATACATTGTTGCCCACTTACATACAAGTAAAAATCACATATTTTGTCACAATAATTGAAAAGAAAAACTGATGATATATGGCGTGAACAGGATTTATCGCCGAAGAACATGCGATATATCCCCGTTTTCCGATGCATTTGGATTCGAAGACCCAAGACCGCGAGTTTCCTGTTTTTGAGAGTTTTTAAGTTAGAGTTACCGCATGAGTGGCAACGCATCCGTGTTGCCAACACAAGATTTCGAAGGTGCGTTGAAAAGAAGCAGATCGTATCACATGGCCCGATCAAAACGCGGGATCCACAGTTGCCTTTTCGCTTTTGGGTTTTCGTTTCGTCTGATCGATCAAGCGCAAGATATTCTTTGAATATCTGATGTTCCAGTGCCCCCCACAAGTTAGCTACGGATATGCAGACGAAACTTGTAGAATGGATTTTTTAGGGGCGGATTCAGACTTAAGCACTTTTTTCATTAGAATTAATCGTATGTCAGTGTTCTAAAGTATTCTGAAATAAAAAAATCCGACGCATCTAATAGGATTTGCCCTACGCTGTGAAAAATTGATTTAAGATATGTTTTATTGGGAGGAAAGGAAAAGTCACTTAAAAACAACACACAAAACAAGTAAAAGTAAAAAAAAACAAGTTTTTTTAAATACTCCAGCTTATTATTTGAATTGTATGAGGAATGCATTTCTTATAATGTCTGCAACTTCAACGTATTAAAGACAATGGCATACCAAATATGGACGTTCTAGCTGCTTCAGTTTTCAAGTTATTTCCCAAAACTTATGGCGAGCACAAGACGGGGGATGGCTCGATAAAGTTAAAAAATCCAAAGAATTGAAATATAAGCAAAAGGCAATGATTTACTAAATTTGCACTTTTTATAGCCTCTGCTTTTTGAGTTGTTCTCAAAATCCGAGTACATTCCTGTGACGGTCCCAGGACGAGCCCAGAACGGTCTAATTCAATAAGATTCAATATCAAAAGAATTAAAATGTACCACGAACGATAAAATACTAAATTTGGACATTTTAGTTGCTCCGGTTCTTACGTTATTCCAAAAAACCAAGTACATTTGTGTGTAGGGCTCAAGACGGGATAATACGAAGGCTCAAAATCCAAATACTTAAACTATACCACACAATGACTTACTAAATTTGTATTTTTTATCCTCTTTGTCTTTTAACTCGATTACATTCCTATGACGGGCTAGCACAAAAAGGTTCAAAATAAAAAGATTTAAAATGTACTATAAATGACAACATACCAAATTTGGCCTTTTCAACTGCTGCAGTTGTCGCGTTATTTCCAAGAAACTAGTATGTTTGTATGGCGGACCCAAGACAGGTGGCTCGATAAGATTTAAAATCCAAATAATTAAAATATACCACAAAGACAATGACTTACTAAATTTGCACCTTTTTTTCGCCTTTGCTGTATTAGTTATTCCCATAAAACGAGTACAATCTTATGACGGGCCCAGGACGAGCTAGCCCAATAAGGTTCAAAATCAAAAGAATTAAAATGTGCCATAAACGACAGAATACTAAATTTGGACTTTTTAATTGCTCCAGTTTTCGTGTTTTTCTCCAAAAAACTAGTATATTTGTATGACGGTCCCAAGACCGGCTGGGTCGATAAGGTTCAAAATCCAAAGAAATAAGATATACCATAAAATACAATGACTTAATAAATTTGCACTTTTTATCGCATCTGCCTTTCGAGTTATTCCTCCAAAACGAGTACATTCCTATGACGGGCTTAGGACGGGCTAACCCAATAAGGTTCAAAATGAAAAGAATTAAAATGTACCACAAATGACAACGACGTACTAAACTTTATGTTATTGTGAACCTAATTAGTTGGGGTCTCAAGCATTTGAATTCCGCTGACAAACAATCACACAGCGAATCAAGTGAAATAAAAGGTTGTAATAACAACACATAAAATAGGAAAATAAAACAGGGAATACATATATACGTAAGTAAACAGAAAAGTAAAAGTCCAAGATATTTAAGAAATTGTAGCATATAGTAAGATTTTTTTTTACCGCTGCAGGTATTGTCAATTCCATGCTAATAACTGCATAAAAAAATTAAACCCATATGTTCTTAGATTTAAATATTCATTTGCAACAATACTTTTATTAATTTATCTATATAAATACAAGAAAGATCAATCATGCATAAAGCATTGATTATGAAACACTTTCCAACTTCAATGCAATTTTATACAAACATCTCTCAAATGCGATACATTCCTCGGAAATATTTTTAAAATTATCACAATAACTACATTAATTTATTATATTTGAAAACTTCATCGAAGAAAATGAACTTCATTCAAATGAAGGCATTGAATTATAAATTGCCTTGTTTAAATATCTCTAAAATGCGAAACATTCCTCGGTAATATTTTTAAAATTATCATAACACTACAATAATTAATTATATTTGAAAACTTCATCGAAAACAAATGAACTTTATTCAAATGACCTCATCGAAATATAAATCGTCTCTATATAAAAGCAGCATTTCATTCATAATCATTTTTCCAATCGTTTAATTCATCAGAATACTATAATAATTTATTTTATTTAAAAATTTGAAAAATTGTTATCTACCATATTTATTTTAAAATATAAAACCTTCCTCAACACACATATATAAAATAATTATACTCTTGGAAAGATATTTATTATATAATATATCTCTTTTCTTTCTGAAGGATATAACGAGAGTCGGAATTTAATTGAATTTATTTTTCTCCCTATATTAAATAATTTTTATTTAAAAAACTACCTAACATATTTTACTGAAATTTTTTTATATATTTTATGGGATAATTTAAATATTTCCTAAAATTTTCGAAGCAATTTGTGAATTTTAAATTCGCTTAACAAATGTTTGAAACATTAGGTCCCATAGGATTCAATGTATTTCATTTTTTCAATCCGGGTTCAATAAAAAACTAATTGGGTGATATTATTCATTTATATTCCCATAGGTCCCACAGACCGTCTGAAAATCATACTGAAATTTTATTTTGATAAAGCCATTTTTACGGCAGTTATCGTGCTGACAGACAGACAGAATGAACAAAGTCATAAACACTTTCAACTATGTTGTAAAGTGTTAAAAAGTCATAAACACTTTAAATTATGTAAAGTGTTAAAAATTGAAAATTTGTCTGTAGGTATGTGCGTTTGTCTCATTATCACGGGAGAACGTCTGCACTGAATTTCGTGAAATTTTGTGGGTATCCTTATAATACCCCGACTTAAAATTTGGTCCATGTTTCGAGTTCCCAGAACAAGGAGGTTGTTGAGATATTAATCAAAAATTCACAATTAAACCTTCCATAGATTAATCCATAGATTAATCCAATTAAACCTTCCTTTTTTTCTACGACGTCTGGATGGTGATGAAAAAAAGGGGAAAAAGGGGGGGAAACGGTCGAAATCACATAAAACATTAAATAACAAAAAAAAATAATTCAAATTTTAAAAATCGGTTTTCACGTGTCACTCCTCCCCCTCGGGGCTCTGATTGCTAAATTTCGTAGCTCTGCGACGCGCGCTCGTTGAGCCTATAGTGTATAAGACAGACACACACAGACATTGCCTTTTATGATTTAATAGCCGCCTTCAGCGACCAGCCTGTTAGCTACCCTTGAAAATTCTGACCGTGGCAAACTCGCTGGCGCCATAACCCCGTGAAGTTGTTGAGACCCAGGCCATTCGACTTACCAGAAAGGTTTAAGGTAACTGTTTGGACGGCCAGGAAGTGCCACCCAATTTAGACCGGAACCCAGTGGGGGAGGCATCCACAGGGACCGTACCCTTCTTCTCGACCAACCTCTCGGAAGGACTTACGGACCCACATGTTTAACGTGATCGTACTCCGCGTGAACACGGCGTCACTTTTGGCAGTCGAAAGCCCTGACCACCCGACTCGTCCAAGGACTTAGAGCAGCAAAGTGGATGGCCGGCAGTTTTGGCAGTGACTGGAATCGAACCCGAGCCTACCGAGTGCAATTCCCGCGCGCTGACCACTACCGCGCCCTCAACCTCGTAGAGTTAACAAAGTTTGGTTTAGTTTAATGACGTTAAAACTAATAATGAAATTTTGAGGCACCGCGACAATCTCCATAACTTTCTTTTTATTTATTTTTTTATTTCTTCAGTGTTTAAGTTTTTTCATTATGGTCCCAACCACCACCCGATGTAAACAATACATCGCCACAATTCAATCCAGCATAATGAGCCAAAAACTTTATAAAAAGCAAACACTAATTCGGTTTTTAATTGTCCCTAGGCCAAAAACAGTACAAACCATAATTCAATCATTTAAATTTTATAATGACCATATGCTAAGCTCTTAATTCCATCACAAAATATAACGTAATATTATTTAAAATATCCTCGTTCCATCGTTCCATTATTTAAAATATCCATAAAATTAAAATATCCATTTAAAATATCCATAAATTAAAATATCCATTTAAAAAATCCATATCGTTCCATCATTTAAAATATAAATATAATAATTTCATATAAATATAATAATTTCACTCTATACTGTTACCACCACCCGATGTATACATCACCACAATTCAATCCACCATAATTCAATCATTTAAATTTTATAATGACCATATGCTAAGCTCTTAATTCCATCATTTAAAATATCACGTAATTTTCTAACCCGATGCACAATCTCCATGGAAACACCGAGGGTCTCCGCGCGCAGTGCGCGTACACGGGTATGGGAGAAAAACTTATTTTGCCGGTTTGCCGCCGAGAAATTGAAATTCGAAAATTCTTAAAATCCCGATTCTGTGGCTATTTTTTATTATTTTTTGACCAGATTGGGCTTGTAAGAATGCCTGATGTTTGAGCTTTCAAAAAATGTAAATTATTAGTCGATATTGTAGGAACTTTTCCCGATGCGAGGATTTAATATGGAAAGTTCGTTTTTTTGAGCCGAAAGTGACTTTTGTTTTAAAATCTTTAAAAAATATTAGAATTTGCCCCTGAAGTTTGAAATTGATATATTTTTACTCGCAATTGTCTGCTCTTTCTGGTCGTGTGATTTGTTTTTTTTCTACGATGTCTGGATGGTGGAGAAAAAAGAGGGAAAAACGGCCGAAATCGCATAAAACATTAAATAACAACAAAGAAAAATAATCATATTTTAAAAATTGGTTTTCGCGTGCCACCAAAAAATCACGTCATCACCAAAAAATTCCAGAGAAGTACAAATAATAAAAGCCTCCTTTAAAAAAGTTTTAAAATTTAAAAATGATTTGCGCCAAATTTCGCAGATGTACATTCAAGTCTAGGTACTCTGCCGAAACATCCTCACTCGCCTTCAAATTATATGCATTCATTGTTAGTCGTAGTCAATTAACAAAATGACTACGACTGTGAGCATCCTAACCCTCAACGAAATCACCCGTAGTCAGGGGTCGTAGTCAAAGACGAAATTGAAGCCGGGCTGGAGAGAAATTTAAGGGGAACTCAACAGTCTTAAAGGAGAGGCTCATTAAAATTATAATTAATCATTAGCATTTATAAACTATAATAGTTACTATTATATATTTCAATTCATATAAATTATTAACAATTATGGTTGATTTTAATGTAAGCATTAACTAATAATAAATATATTAATAATTTGTAGGAACATTCAGAAAGTTAATACAAGTTACTGCTTAATATTAACTCTTAACCATACTTATCAGCTGATTTTGACTCTATAATGTATAACAGTGAACCCCACAATACAAAAGTAATCTAAATACTATTGCCATCATTTTTAAATATTTTAAAATTAAATATGTAAATAAATTGATCATTAGTATAATCACAAATTCAACTAAATTAAAAAATCTTTAAAACGAAGTAATGTATAAAAAATATCTCAAAGAAATTTTTATGTAAAATGTGAATAACATTTTATATGAAATTTAATATCACTTCTAAAAATTTAATATTTTTATTAGGAGGGCTGATTATACTTCTTGAGGGGGGGGGGGGGGGTCTTGGCACCCTCTGGTCCGTACCTGGTTACGGCCCTGCACGTAGTCCTTTTTAGTCGCTGTCAATTAAAAAAATATGACTACAACTAAAAAGGACTATGATTTCGTTGAGGGTTAGGATACTTCATCAGGAAGCTCAGATTTGAAAATACAGCTCCGGTTCTGAAAAATCTGACGCAAACCATTTTAAGATTTCATAACTATTTTAAAAGTAAATTTGTATTTGGCGAGTAATTTTTTACCATGAAGTGGTGATTTTGAAATATAGAGCTTAGATGATGACTGATATGGATTCAGTGGCAATTTCTTGAAGGGGTTGGGGGTTCACGGAGAATTTTCACTTCCGATTCAAAAATTTACATTTTCCTTAAAACTTTTATTGATTATGATCGATTACAGATAGAGTTAGATGGGGACTGATATGGAATTAAATTTGGGAGGGGGTAGGGAAGGGTCACTAAGGATTTTCACTTTCCGGTTTTTCTCACTTACAATTCAAAAATGTTCCTTGGAATGTCTATTTTTACGATTATGTATAAATTGAGTTTAGACAATGACATATGGATATAGCATCAAATTCCAGAGCGAGAAGAGGAGTTAACAAAGGATTTCCACTTTCTGTTCCGGAGGGGCCACTTCCGGTTTTGCCGGAAATTCGTATGTCTGTACGAAAAAGGTGTGTGCAAAAGTTAATAAAAATGCTTAATAGTTCTGACAAAAATTAAGTGCACATGCCATCCTATGAAAACTCTTTCATAAATTTCTTGTATTGATTCGAAATGTATCGATCACTTCGGCTAACCGATTAACCGAAACATATATTTACGGTTAACCTGCTACCGAAAATCGCTAACCGTCCGTCTGGTAGAAAAAATATTTGTCAGCCGATTTTTTTTTCTCAGGAAGTCTTTATCGGGATAAATTTGTTTGACCAATCAGCTATATGAAATCAAAGAATCATTTCTTTTTCCGCACATGTCAAAGTTTTGTGGATTTATGAGCTGGGCGAAGAGGTTTCTGTCAAAACTTTTCGACAGGAAACAGGGTAAATAAATTGCCCCGAAATTTCTCAAGGGACCGTTTCTTCAAGCAATCGATATTCACCAGTATGTCTTTGTGCGGTTTTATGAGTGTTTGCGGCTTTTCTGGATGATCACTCTGAGGTCATTTTTATGTTATTCAATTAAAAAAAAAAAATCTGATGTGGGCAGCACATGACTTTCCTTATATAATGCAATGATTTTACTACTTTTACAGTAAAAAAAACAGATTATTTTTATAGTAGATATTTATATTCTTTCCAAGATATTGAATATTCGTCAATTAGTCGTCATTTCTATCCATTTGGCGAGTTTATCGTTAACGTAGCAACATTTAAAAAAGTCGCCAAGTTGGCGACATTCCACCAAATTCGTCGCCAAAATCTCGCCAAGCGTTATGGACGGAGAAATAAGTTATTCTTATAACAGATAAATGACTATTGGCGTTCAAATATAAAAGTATTACTCAAAGTACCTTTTTTCATGAATGGAACGAGCTAGATCCACGAGAATAATGTCATCAAATTTATCGCATGGTATTACATATGAAAAGTGAACATATTTCTCAATAGGGAATATTTTTATTTTTATTTTATATGAATGTTTGATAATTTCTTTTGAAAAATGTGCAATATCTCCAGAACAGTTCATTCTAGCGGTCTAAAATCGTTTTCTAATGAAAAATTACATAAGAAATGTCAATTTGCGTAACGCCATTAGAGGTTTTGATTTTTTGACGATTTGTTCAAAATTTCACTTGAAAATTTAGGGGGGGTGCTGAACATTCTATTAAGTATAAAAACAATAGGCTTACAGTACTCACGGATTGTAATTTTTGTACCAAATTTTGCTCGAATCAGTCCATTCGTTCGTCAGTTATCGTTTCCACAGACTCACACACACATACTTTCAAACACACACACATACACAGACATCACTTCAAAAATGTTCGATTCGTGATCAGGGATGCTTGAAACGTGCTCTCCCGTCGAAAAATCGAATTCGAATTTTCGACCCCGTCACAATACTTTCCTTTCTTTATTGTATATAAGGAAAGTAATAATAATATGTAAAATATAATTTACTTGAATGGTAAAAATGTTCTAAATACAGATTCGGCAATTTTTACTTTCCTATGCGCAGTATTGAGAAAGTATTGTTTTCACGAACATTTCGATTTCGAGGATTTTGATGCCAATAATGTTTTAAGAACACTTTCTGACTATTTTTGGAGTGATGCCCGTCTGTCTGTCTGTATGTCTGTGGCCGATTTCTTGTGTAAACGGTGGCGGCCACAAACGTTAATGGAATTTCACGAAACTTTATGTCCGGCTTTGTTATAAAAAAAATCGAGAACTAGGTAGAACATTTTTAATTCGAGCGAAAACTTCGAAATTTATTTGAAATTATGTATATATGGACATGGCAACGTAGGACAAAATTTGACATAATCATGAATAAACGGGTTTATTTATGGCTTAATGATCACTAGACTTAATAGTTTCAAACATTGTTGGGAAAAATAGACACGATACAATTTTCCGTGATGTCATTAGCTCCTTTCGGGGGGCAAGTTAGCACGCTATAATTGTAATCATTTGGACCACGATAACGATTTTTCAAAATTTTTCTTATGAAATTCGAGGAAAAAAAAGCAACTAAAAATGGATTCCGGTATGAGAAAGTAGAGTGGAGCCACACTCTAATTAATTTTTCTTACATGCAGGCGTCATTCAACTTTTGAAAATTAAAGAAGAGCTGCAATTAGAAAAGGAGCAGAAAATTGCTGCATATGTGAATGAGGGGGTTAACAATGATAATTACATGGGGAAAACATTTGTACAGAAAAATAAAAAAGAATTCGTTTTGCATAATAAGTTTTGAGAAAATTGAGCTATTTTAAAACATGGTCAAAGCAGTAAGTGAAAGTTCTAGATTTGGAATTTGATAGAAACTTCATAAATAATTAGCGAACCAAATTTTGAGGAAAAGCAAACAATGAAAAACAATTTGCATTTAAAGCCCATCATTGAGTGTATACATTTATGTATACTAAACATAATAGACTTTTCTATAAATAATTTTCTTTTTCCATTTTCGAGCGTTATTCATTTAAGCTACAAAATCGTCAGAAATAATTTTCTGCTTTTTTATTTCAAATGATTTTTCGTATATTTTTGTGAAAATTATTCTCAGTACAGTCAAAGTTTTTGTGATTAATTCAGATTTAACGACTCGATGAAAAACGATTTCTAAATTTTAAAGTTAAAATTTTAAATTTATTTAATTTTCTAAGGTGACACCAAATGCAATAAATCTCTTTAAGAGTAGAATTTCGTTAAATTGTCTTTAGCTAGAGTGGGTGCATACATTGCACTGACACACAGACAGAAAAGAAAGGCAGGTTCTATTCTCTCTCTCTCTCTCTCTCTCCCCCCCCCCCTCTCTCTGACTGTCTCTCTCTCCCACAAACACACTCACACACAATTTTCGACACGATTGCAATATTTTCCCTCTACACAACCATGTATTCTAGGGAAAGTAAAAATCTGATGTGGGCAGCACATGACTTTCTCTGCAGATTTATATCCACGATCTCTTTATTGTAATTAAATTTGATTCACTTTTATTTCAATTTTCGTTCTCATTTGGTAAGTGGACTTCTTTTCAAAGGTGACGTAGAGAAATACGAAAAAACTAAAATAACTCGAGAACGGCTAGTCCTAGTGTAATGGGGTTGGTCTTATTCTTTTCTTCGTTAAAAAGTACGTATTAAACAAACATTTCCTGGATGTATTTGAGCATACGTAGATTTTTATCTTAGATTTTGGCGATTTTTGAGGGCCATTTTGCAATAAATGGCAGGCTATTTTTTCCGAATCATACCAAAATCTAATCATCACCAGAGTGTCCCACAAGTGACTTACCTACCAAATTTCTTTAATTATGTCCTTTAGTTTTACAGCTAGAGTGGATACAAGCTTTTGCAGGCCATTTCGCAAAAAAGGCGGGTTCTTTTATCCCGAATCGTACCCAAAACTAATCAGTACCAGATTCGCCCACAAGTGATTTACTTACCAAATTTTATGAAATTCAGTCAATTACTTTTTTAGTTAGAGTGGGTACAAAATCTGCACAGACAGACACACAGACAGACACACAGACAGTCACACACACAGACGTCACGCTAAAAATAGTTTTTTTGTAATCTAGAGGTCTCGAAACGTGTAGATCCGTCGAAAACTCGAGTTGCGATTTTCGGCATGATTCCAATACTTTCCCTATACATTACCATGTATTGCAGGGGAAGTAAAAATCTGATGTGGGCAGCACATGAATTTCGCTGCAGATTCAAATTCATTTTTTCTTTATTTCTTTAAGAACTCATTAAATTGAGTTTAATTGCACAAAATGACACTGAATTTGCATTTTTAATTCAATTTCTGCTTTTATTTGGTAATTGGACATTTTTCCAAAGGCGGCATAAAAAAATGCGAGAATCTCAAATATCTCGAGAACGGTTAATCCTGGAGTTATAGAAATGTTCTTATTTTTTTCCTCGTCAAAAATTACGTATAAAGCAAGCATTTAATTGATACATTTGAACATACTTAATATTTTTTTAGATATTGGCGATTTTTGCGGGCCATTTTTTAAAAAAAGCAGGTTGTTCTTTTCCAAATCGTACCAAAATCTAATCTGCACCAGAGTATCCCACAAGTAACTTATCTACCAAATTTTGTGAAATTTGGTCAATTAGTATTTTAGCTAGAGTGGATACATGAAATTTTTACGGGCCATTTCGCAAAAAAAGGCGGGTTCTCTTTTTGCGATTCCTACCAAAAACTAATCAGCACCAGGGTCTCACCAAGTGACTTACATACCAAATTTTATGAAATTCGGTCCATTAGTTTTTTAGTTAGAGTGGATACATACATTGCACAGACAGACACACAGACACACATACAGACACAGACAGACAGACACACACACAGACGTCATGCTAAAAATAGTTTTTTCGTATTCTAGAGGTCTCGAAACGTGTAGATCCGTCGAAAACTCGAGTTGCGATTTTCGACATGATTCCAATACTTTCCCTATACATTACCATATATTGCAGGGAAAGTAAAAAATAGGTCTTCTTTTCATTCTAATTCTTTAAAAATCAAATGGTTCATTGCAGTTACCGATTAAATAAGCATTCCAAATTTCATTAAAATCACTTACTATTGAGATATCGCGCTCCTTGCGGAAATGTAAAACGTTTATAATATCTCGAGAACGACCCGTTATAGCTGTTACGCATAGGTAGCAATTCATTTTTCCTCACAATTCTCGTTTTATAATAGTTTTATAATAGTGACTGTATTTAATTTTTATGATTCTTTTTTGTTTCCTTTTTGAGAACACAGAAGAACATACTGTATGTAGAGGACGGTGCCACTGTTACTGTAACGGTGCATGTTATTAATAACACACATTTCGGTTCGAAATAAAAAGTTATTTATAAAGTTTTTATAATATATGATCTTTCCCTACAATATATGGTAATTCATAGGGAGAGTATTGAAATAGAGTCTAAAATCAGGTTTCGAATTTTTAACGAACCTGCATGTTTCTAAATATGAATTCTAAAATATGAATACACTATTTTCTGTTTGGTGCATGTGTGTGTGTGTGCATGTATATGTGAGCGTGTGTGTGTGTGTGCGTGTGTGTGAGTGTGTGCGTGTGTGTGTGTGTGTGTGTGCGTGTGTGTGTGTGTGTGCGCATGTGTGTTTGAGTGTGTGTGTGCGCGCGCGCAATGTATGCACCCACTCTAGTTTCAAAAATATTGGACGAAATTTCACAAATTTCCGTAGGTAATTTGTTCACTTGTGGGTTACTCTGGTACTAGTATTTGGTACAACAGGCCCACACTGCTGTCTCCTAGTATTTGGTAAGATTCGGAAAAAAAAATGTTTTTGTCAAAATCAAATTTTGGTATGTTGTTCAGACGGTCTGTGGGACTTACGGGAATATAAATGAATAATATCACCCAATTAGTTTTGGATTGAACCCGGGTTGAAAAAATGAAATACATTGAGCCCTATGGGACCTAATTTTTCAAACATTTTTTAAGCGAATTTAAAATTAACAAATTGCTTCGAAAGTTTTAGGAAATATTCAAATTATCACATAAAATATATAAAAATAAATTTCAGAAAAATATATAGTACAAATAAATATAATAGTAAAATTATACTGTAGTTTTTAAGTAAAAATTAAAATAATAATTACACCCATTATAAGAAGAGATCACGTGACCATTATATGAAGAAATCACGTGATAGGAAAGGATTCTTTTTACATGCAATATTTACATGATTAAAGGATTCTTTTTACATGCAATATTTAACAACTAAAAAAATAAGGTCAATTTTATTGTTGTAAGATCTACCACAAAATGGCCCACAAAAATAGTCAAAATCTGAAATAATAGATTAAATATGCGTAAATGTATTGTTAAAGGATTCTTTTTATGTGTAATATTTTACAACGAAAAGTATAAGACCAATCCTGTTTCGATATTACGTGTTTTGAAATTTTGAGGAGCTGCCGACGTTTAATAATGTGTTAAGTTGCCAAATACTGGTGTGACCAACACATGACTTTCGCTACAGACCCAGATTTGTTTTCTTTTTATTGCTTTCATAATTCCTTAAACTGAGTTTCATTACATAGAATAACATGCATAATTACTTGAAATTAACCTAAATTTGCAGTTTTAATTAAATTTTCGTTTTCAATTGGCGACTGACAGTATTTCCAAACGCGATGTTGTGCGGAAAAATGTGACAAACATATGTCGAGAATGATTAGTGCTAGAGTAATCGGGTTTGGTCTTATTCTTTTCGTCCTTAAAAGTTACGCATAAAACAAGCATTCAATTGGTACATTTGTGCATATGTAGTCTTTGACGATTCAGATGTTGACGATTTGCAAACAAAGGCAGGTTCTTTTTGTCCAAATCGCACCAACATTTTAATAGCACCAGGATGTGAGCCCACAAGTGAATATTTTACCAAATTTTATGACATTTGTTCAACTAATTTTCACTTTCCCTGCAATACATGGTAATGTATAGGAAAAGTATTGGAATCGTGCCGAAAATAGCAACTCAAGTTTTCGACGAATTTACAAGTTTGGGGACCTCTAGAACACGAAAAAACTATTTTTAGCTTGACGTATGTGTGCTTGTGTGTGTGTGTGTCTGTCTGTCTATCTGTCTGTGCAGATTTTATATCCACTCTAACTGAAAAACTAATTGACCGAATTTCATAAAATTTGATACGTAAGTTCCTTGTGGGTCAACCTGATGCTGATCAGATGATGGCATGATTCTGAATAAAACAACCCGCCAATTTTTTTTTTTTTTTTTTTTTTTGCGACAAAGAGTACAAAAATTGCCTGTATCTATTTTAGCTGAAAAACTAATAGACCAAATGCCACAAAATTTGATAGATAAATCACTTATTGACTAACCTGGTGCTGACTTGATTTTAATACGATTCGGAAAAAAAAACTCTTCCCTTTTTCTGCAAAATGGCCCGCAAAAATTGCTAGATTTAAAAATAAAAGACTACGCATGCTCAAATATATCAATCAAATACATATTTTATACGTAATTTTAAAGGACAAAAAGAATGCCCACCCCATGACTCTAGGATTAACCGTTCTCGAGATATCTTAGTTTTTCTCATTTTCGCTACGCCACCTTTGAAAATGAGTCCAATTACCAAATGAGAACGAAAATTGAATTAAAAGTTCCCATTCAGTGTAATTTTAAATAATTATGACTGTTATTTTGTGCAATTAAACTCAATTTAATGAATTATTGAAGAAATATAGACTAAAAATTTGTGTCGGAAGGAAAATTCATGTGCTGCCCACGTCAGAATTTTTTTTTTCTTCTAAATTCGTTTATTTTAGAAATGTATACAGTCCTGATATTTTCAAACGAAAAATTAATAATTTTTTCTCCCTTTATATACTACATTAAGCACTCCAAAGTAGTAAATAATACAAAATGGTAATTTTGCTGAAATTAATATCCAGACCAAATATGTATGATAGAGCCAAATAAGCCATACTTGAAATCAGCCGATGATTCAAGATTAGAGCAATCATTATAAAATATGCGTAAAACATTTGAGGTATTTTTTTTCATGATCTGAAACTCACCAAAACATCATTCATACATTCACATTAACTAGTATCGGAATAAAGAAGCTGTCTTTAAAAGAGCTTGCCAGTTATAGTTTAAAAAAATCTTACGAATTCTTTAAAAATGTTTCTAGCTAGAAACAGTTTACTGACGTTGATCAATTGTATACGTTTGAAGGATGCGTATTTATATTGTTACGAACGTATTCGCTAGAATCGTAGGTGAACACGCAGATAACTCACGTTTTACTTCTGGGTAAGTTACGTTTATTCACAAGCACGAAGTAAACAGGAACAATACACAATCAAACAGCATTTAAATGCTCCACTAATTTCACAAAATAATTGATATTATTCACAGAATGTTGACAAAAGTAATTTCATAAAACAGCCGCTACTATTCTCAAAACATTGACAAAAGTCACAGTCCAATATAGCTCGTGCCACGCCAACCCGTCAACTCCCTTGCAACTGAGGAATGAGTTCTTCTATAGCCTCTGTGGAATCTTCTGGAAATCTCTATATCTCAAAGAATAATCATTATTTCGTGAAGTTAATAGAGCATCCTTGAAGTCGACAAATGTCGCCAAATTGGCGATAATCGCCAAATCTGGAAACCATTCTTCTATGTGTGAAATCCTGGCATCCCTGGTTCCACGTCATGGACTATGTTTTCTTTGCCTGGCCTTCGAGACAGACGAAAGAGGAGGCGCCAAAGGGAATGTTGCGCGTTTGCAACAATATTTGCTAATTTAATACCATTTACTTCCATAGTGAACATCTTTATTTGAAACTATCACCTTTACGCAATATAATACCGGGATAGGGGCTACAAGGAATGGGGAAGGACACTCCCTCGAATGGGGGGGGGGGGGGCGGACACCAATATTTTCGTAAAAGAAGAGAAGACATGAAAAATTCACTAAGAGGAAATCAAATATGGAGGTGGGCGTTATAAATGTTTGTGGGACAGTACGCAATTTATATGTGTGGCTCTGACTGAAATCTCGAAAACCAGTATTCTCGTCATATTTTGACGACATTTTAATACCATTATAGATGAGAGAATACCGGTATTTCGGTAGGTATTATCAGTGCTTTATAATAATTTAATTGCTATATTGAAACATTAGCCAATATTCTCCACTATTTTTATTTAAATTAGTTCTTTCTAAGAATTGAGTTTCTAAGAATGGATGTCACACATCGTAACACTATGGAGTATAGATAATAATTACTTATCTAGCTTGCAATACATGGCAATGTATAGGGAAAGTATTGGAATCGTGCCGAAAATCGCAGCTCGATAATTCGAAGGATCTACATGTTTTGGGATCTCTAGAATACGAAAAAAACATTTCTAGCGGGACGTCTCTGTGTGTGTCTGTCTGTGAAGATTTTGTATCCACTCTAACTGAAAAACTAATTGACCGAATTTCATAAAATTTGGTAAGTCCCTTGTGGGTGTCGTTTCGTGCTGATTAGATTTTGGTACGATTCGGGATAAAAGAATTTGCTATTATTTTGCGAAATGGCCCGCAAAATAGCATGTATCTAAAAAATTTATTTACCAAACTTCACAAAATTTGGTATATAAGTCACTTGTAGGTCAATCTGATGCTGATTAAATTTTGGTATGATTCGGAAAAAAAAACCCTGCCTTTTTTTGCGAAATGACCAGCAAAAATCGTTAAATCTAAAAATAGAAAACTACGTATGCTCAAATATATCACTTAAATGCATATTTTATACGTAATGTTTAACGACAAAAAGAATAAGACCAACTTCATTACTCTAGGACTAGCCGTTCTCGAGATATTTTAGTTTCCTCGCATTTTCTCTACCCTACCGTTGAAAATAAGTTCAGTTACCAAATAAAAATAGAAATTGAATTAAAAATGCAAATTCAGTGTAATTTGAAATAATTATGACTGTTATTTTGTGCAATTAAACTCAATTTAATGAATTATTGAAGAAATAAAGGGAACGTGAATATGAGTCTGCAAAGACAGTCATGTGCTGTCCACGTTAGATTTTTTATACTTTCGTTAATGTGAAAATGTGTTCTCTATATATTTCGTTGTCTAGTTTCAGAAAACAAAAAACGTCTTTAAAAGTCTTATCTGCTATTTCCTCTTATTTTAGTACATTAATGTTTATAAATTTATCAGCAGATGTACCCGACGCTGCTCGTGATTTAATATATGTACGAATTCCAGTAATATTCTAAATGTGATATTGTTCTCCAAAATATTCTTCAAAATATTATAATGTTGTTCTTCAAAATATCATATAAATAAATAGTAGAATTTCTGTTCTCGCTACACAAAATTATTTTCAAATGTAGATCAGAAACATTAAGTATCTCAGTCCAGATTTTAAACAAATTTACAAGGAAAATGGAGATCTTTATCAGCATTCAGCGTATGCCAAAATGAAGATGCTAAATTGGCAGAAGGTATACCCATATCATTTTTACTTTCCCTGCAATACATGGTAATGTATAGGGAAAGTATTGGAATCATGTCGAAAATCGAGTTTTTGACGAATCTACACGTTTCGAAACCTCTAGAATACGAAAAAACTATTTTTAGCGTGACGTCTGTGTGTGTGTCTGTCTGTGCAGATTTTGTATCCACTCTAACTGAAAAACTAATTGACCGAATTTCATAAAATTTGGTAGGTATGTCACTTGTGGGCGAATTTGGTGCTGATTCGTTTTAGGTACGATTCGGGATAAAAGATCCTGCCTTTTTTTGCGGAATGGCCCGCAAAGGCTTGTATCCACTCTAACTAAAAATCTAATAGACCGAATTTCACAAAATTTGGTAGATAAGTCGCTTGTGGGTCACGCTGGTGCTGATTAGATTTTGGTACGATTCGGAAAAAAATAACCTGCCTTTTTATGCAAAATGGCCCGCAAAAATCGCCAAAATTTGAAATAAAGAACTACGTATGCTCAAATATATCCATTAAATGATCGTTTAATACGTAATTTTTAACGAAGAAAAGAATAAGACCAACCCCATTACATTAAGACTAGCCGTTCTCGAGATATTTTAGCTTTTTCGTATTTTCTCTACGCCATCTTTGAAAATAAGTCCAGTTATCAAATGAGAACGAAAATTGAATTAAAAGTGAATTAAATTTAATTAAAATAAAGAGAACGTGAATATAAGTCTGCAGGGAAAGTCATGTGCTGCCTACATCAGATTTTAACGTTCCCTGCAATACATGGTAATGTATAGGGAAAGTATTGGAATCATGTCGAAAATCGCAACTCCAGTTTTCAACGAATTTACACGTTTTGAGACCTCTAGAACACGAAAAAAACTATTTTTAGCTTGACGTCTGTGTGTCTGTGTGTGTGTGTCTGTCTGTCTATCTGTCTGTGCAGATTTTATATCCACTCTAACTGAAAAACTAATTGACCGAATTTCATAAAATTTGATAGGTAAGTTCCTTGTGGGTGAATCTGGTGCTGATTAGTCTTGGGTACGATTCGGGATAAAAGAATCCGCCTTTTTTTGCGAAATGGCCCGCAAAAGCTTGTATCCATTCTAGCTGAAAACTTAATGGGCCGAATTTCACACAATTCGGTAGATAAGTTACGGGACTCCCTGGTGCCGATTAGATTTTGGTACGATTCCGTAAAAAATAGCCTGACTTTTTTTGCAAAACGGCCCCCAAGAATCGACAAAATCTAAAATAAAAAAATTAGTATGCTCAAATATATCCATTAAATGCTTGTTTAATACGTAATATTTAATGGAGAAAAGAATAAAACGAACCCCATTACATTAGGACTAGTCGTTCTCGAGATATTTTAGTTTTTCGTATTTTCTCTGTGCCACCTTTGAAAATAAGTCTGGTTATCAAATGAGAACGAAAATTGAATTAAAAAACAGAACCCGCCTTTTTTTGCAAAATGGCCCCGTAACAATTTCATTTATCCGCTCTACCCAAAATACTAATTGACCAAATTTCACAAAAATTTGTAGATAAGTTACTTGTTAGATACTCTGGTGCTGATTAGAATTTGGTATGATTCGGAAAAGAAGAACCCGCCTTTTTTTACGAAATGGCCCGCAAAAATTTTATGTATCTACTCTAACTAAAATACTAATTGACTAAATTTCGAAAATTCGGTAGATAAGTCACTTGTGGGTCACCCTGGGGCTGATTAGATTTTAGAAGATTTGAAAAAAAATAACCTGCCTTTTTTTGCAAAATGGCCCGCAAAAATACACAAAATCTAAAATAAAAAACTACATATGCTCAAATATATCCATTAAATGCTCGTTTTATACGTAATTTTTAACGAAGAAAAGAATAAGACCAACCCCATTACACTAGGACTAGCCGTTCTCGAGATATATTAGTGTTTTTATATTTTCCTTATGCCACCTTTGAAAATAAGTCCAATTACCAAATGAGAGCGGGAATTGAATTAAAAGTGAATTAAATTTAATTAAAATAAAGAGAACGTGAATGTAAGTCTGCAGGGAAAGTCATGTGCTGCCCACATCAGATTTTTCTTTCCCTACAATACATGGTGATGTGTAGGAAAAGTAATGGAATTGTATCGAAAATCGGATTTTCGATGTATATGCACGTTTCCGGCCACCTAGAACACAAAACTATTTTTAGCGTGGCGTCTGTGTGTGTGTGTCTGCATGTCTGTCTCTCTCTGTGTGTAAATCTGCCTATTTGTGCATGCAATGCATGGATTCACTCTAGCTCGAAAACTATTCGACGAAATTTTGAGAAATTTAGTAGGTTTTGGTACTGATTACATTTTGGAACGATGATTAATAAAATAATAGCTCTTTTTCATTTTTATTTATTTATTTATTTTTGCGAAATGGCCTGCAAAATTCGCCAAAATCATTATTACAAATCTAAATATCCTGTATTTTGTTGATTAAATGAATTAAATTTTTGACCGCAAAAAGAATAAGACCAATAGTCCTAATTTCTCTAAGACCAACCGATCTCGATATATTTATTTAATTTTATTATTATTTATAAATTTATTTTTCATGTAATTATTTATTTATTTTTGCTAATGTTTACGAATTGGCAAAGTTTTATTAAGTTTTAAGTCGCTGGATGAAAAACAAATGTTTTAAAACCATAAATTGATCGAACAATCCAATTTCATAGCGCTTTCATTTTGGCATTTATAGATCAAATTTCATATTTTTTGTAAATTTGTTTACAAACGGGACCAGAATATTTTATTTTTCAGATCTACCTGTAAAGATAATTTTGTATAGCGAGAACATATATTCTTATACTTCTTTTTAGGATAATTCAATTATATATTTTAATAGAATGTTTTGAATACCGGTGTCATTTAGAATAGCATAGGAATTTGCATATAATTGTAAATTTCAAGTTTCTTTATATTATATAATCCGTACGAAGAACGGATATACTGCTATATTATTCATTTTCTTTTATTTTACCTTGTGTAATGCACCAATTTTATGCAATTAGTTTTCATTGTGTAGTGCATTTTTGGGTTGGTTTTATCTTTAATCGGTAATTTGTTTTTTTACTGGCAGAGACGGGTTTTACAGTTATTATTATTGTAATATAAATTTAAGATTTCTCATTCCATTGTTACTCTTTACAAGTTTATGTTTAACTAGTTGAACATGTAAAAAGTTATTTTCTTGAAATTACATAAGGGGGTTGTTATTCATTAAATTTTCTCCAATTTTTCTCATGAGTAAAGTATCCATATTTAAATATCGACAATTATCGATATTAATATCGGTATACCAGTTATGAAACTTTAAAATATCGAAATAGTGGTTTTAATTTTTATCCATCTATTGAAGTGCAATGGATTGAAATACAATGGTATGCAACGCTTGGGTCGGGATCCCATATGGGGTCGCGACACAAAAGTCTGTATGTCTGTCTGTTTGTCTCAGCATCGCGGGAGAACGGTTGAACCGAATTTGATAAAATTTAGTGGGTAGCCCTGAAATAGACCTACTAAAAATTTAATCCATGTTTTGAGTTTCTAAGACTAGAGGTTGTCAAGATGTTAATGAGAAACGAACATTTCATTTGTCTCATCATCACGGGAGAACGGCTGAACCGAATTTAATGAAATTTTGTGAGTAGCCTTGAAATAACCCCACTTAAAATTTAGTCCATGTTTTAAGTTTCTAGGACCAGGGGTTGTCCAGATATTAATGAAAAACGAAACTTTTTCCTAGGAGTTCTACTCTCTAACTCGCTGGTTCCTCCAAACTAAAAGGTTGAAAATCGTTTGTTTAAAACATGAAAGTGAGTGAATTAAAATTTTATCTCTGAATTTGGTGGAAGATTTTTGCGCTAATTAGTCACTTTCTGAAAACATGATTTGTTTGAAACTTGAATTTAGATGGAAAATCTATCACCATGGTTTATTGTTCACAAGCTTTTACTCAACAATGAAAAGAGTTAAGAAATCAAAATAGTTATTTAATTATTAGCATTTTATGAGGAAGTTTCTATCTTATATCATGTTGCTTGGCAACGCAATTAAATTAAATATGTTTGTTAATGTTTATTATTATTTTTTCGATTTGAATAATAAATAAATGGATATAAAAATATATCTTATAAATGAACGGTTTGATTTTTCTTTTAATTATATTAATAGCGGACTGCATACATCACTTTCATTTATTTTTGCAAAGAGTTTAAGATTATATTTTGTGTTTAGTTAATAAACTCATATATTCTGTATGGCTAATAAACTCATATATTCTGTATGGCTAATAAACTCATATATTGTGTTTAGACAATAAATCCATTGAAACAGAAAAAGAGTAGAATGAGTATATCTTCTAATACAATTTTAGTGCTTTCATTTAGTATATACAAACGGTATCAGGATGTTTTATTCAGATTTGCAAATTCAGAGCTACGAATTTTGCTGGATATCGCTAACTTGGCAACTTTTCTTAAACGCTGCCAAATTGACGAAAATGTTACCAAATTGATAAAAAAGACTCAAATCAATGAAATTTATGTTGTTTTGTTAGAAGAGAGTACTGAGATGATATTTCATTAGCATTTGCCTGTCAGTTCAACCGTCCTACTTAGTAACACATTTAGCGATTTTTTAAAATGTCACCAAATTGGTAAAAATATTTGTAAATCCCTAAAAATATCTTGAAATTGATAAAATTGAGTTAAATAAATTAAATGAATTGTGTTTTGTTAGGGGATAGTATTGTGATGATGCTTCGTCAATTTGTTGCCATGTGGGACTGTCAGTTCGACAGTCCTACTTGGCGATAAATTTGGCGATTTTTAAAATGTCGCTAAATTGACGAAAATGTCGCCAAACCTTCCATAAAGATAGCATTATTCAGACGATATGTTTTCCACCAATTTATTTTAAGCAAGTGATATCATGTCGCTTAGCAACTGATTTAAATCCAATATGTTTATGCGGCAGACGATTTTTATTAAATCTTTTCCGATTTGATTAATGTATATAAAATAAATTTCATTGCCATTGTATTTTTGACTGGAAAATATCAATTACGGTCTTCAGATTTAAACATTATTATTATTGATATTTTCGGGGATTATTGATTCAGAGATTATTGATATTTTCAAGTTATTATGCCATTGTTTTATAGCGGCAAAAATTTTGAAACTCATATATTGTACGTTGTACGAGTAATCTTTTACAAACGCACGGGTATATCTTCTAATCTATAGAATATAAGTAGTACAGGTATATTGGAATATATTTTGACATATGTTGGCATATACTGGAATCAAGTAAGGCATTCTGGTATGAAGATTACTGGGATTATTGATATTTTTAATTTATACATATAATCTACTAATGCAGGTTATAGCTTCTAATATTCGCGTATGTCAGTAGTACGAGTCTCATACAATTTTAACACTTTTATTTTGCATATATTGATTCAATTCCATATTTTTTGGAAATTTGCTATCAGACGGGGCCAGGATGTTCTATTCTTCAGATCTGTCCGTAAGCTAATTTTGTATAGCGAAAACAGAGATTCTTAAACTTGTTTTTAGGAGCTTTAAATTAAATATTTTTATAGAATATTTTGATTAAAAATGTCATATAGTATTCTACAGGAATTTGCACATAATTGTGAATTTTAAGTTTCTTTTTATTATATGCTTCGTACGAAGAATGGAGGCTAGTATAATATAAATTTCGCCGAAATTTTATTTTTGACTGGCTTACATTAATTTCGGTCTTTAGGTTTAAACATTATTATTATTGATATTTTTAGGGACTATTGGTATTTTCAATTTATTATGACATTGCTTTATTTTTGCAAAAATTGTTGAAACCCGTATATATTACGTAGTACGGGTAATCTTCTACAAATGCACGGACATATCTTCTAATCAACGAGAATGTAAGTAGTACAAATATATTGGCACATATTTTGACATATATTGGAATCAATTACGGCCTTTAAGTTTAAAGATTACGGGATTATTGATATTTTCCATTTATTACGTCATCTGTTTTATTTTGGCAAAGACTTTAGAAACGCATATGTTGTAGTACGTGTAATCTTTAACTAATACACGGGTATATCTTCCAATATTCGTGAATATAAGTAGTGCGGGTCCCATACAATTTTATCTCTTATTTTGCATATATTGGTTCAACTTCATATTTTTTGTAAATTTGTTTACAAACGGGACCAGGATGTTTTATTCTTCTGATCAACCCCTGAAGATAATTTTGTATAGCGAGAACAGATATTCTTAAACTTCTTTTTAGGAGCATTAAATTAAATATTTTAATAGAATATTTTGATTAACAATGTCATATAGTATACTATAGGTATTTGCACATGATAGTGAATTTTAAGTTTCTTTATATTATATACTCCGTACGAGGAGAGGGTATATTCCTAGTGTAAAATAAATATATTTTATAATTGTATATTTATTTATAATTGGTAACTCCTTATTTTACTTATTTGGTGGCTGGCATCTCCTAAATAAATTAATACTTTAGTGGGGCCGCACCAACAAAATGTTTGTGCACAACTGCCCTAATGTAGTTCTTTATAAAAGCATTTGAAATGTTCTGTTCAAATTTTGAAACGTGATCTCCAAGGGCGTCATTTAGGGGGAGCCGGGAGTCGGTTTACCCCCCCCCCCATCCACCACACACACACACACACACACACACACACACACCTCGAAAAAAAAATGAAAATATTTGTAAGTTATTATGTTTCTTATATAAATTTCCTTCCTGAATCATATTGTCATCATTAGAATAATAATCCATTAAATTTAGCCCCCTAAGAAACACTTTTGCACCCCCCCCCCCAGTAGGCCGGACGGTCTGGGTCTCAACCCCCCCCCCCCCAGTCCCCTAAGGAAAAGAATCTTGAAATGATGCTCCCTGGTGCTTAATCCTCAAAATCTCAAATTACTTTCGAGAACGAAGTACTTTTTTTATAATAGTTTGATAAAATAAAAGTTCAAGCCGAAAAAAAAAATAAATTAAATTTGCCTATTATTAATTGCAGAAAGTTGTTCAATTTTTTAAAGGTAACAATAATTAAAAAAAAAACGCGGAATATTAAGAATTTCTTTTTAATGTCTACGATTTACTTTTTTCCATAAATCAAAACGATCCAGGACTTCAAAGGAAATAATCTATTCTGTTGTCAAAAGATGGCGCAGCGTGCTTAGCAAGTAGATAAAGATCTCGTAACTTAATAGTCGGAAATTTGTGTCCACTTTTGAAGAAAAAAAGGAATGATTAAAAATTAATAAACATTTATGACTTACCGCTTTTTATATTCCACGCTAATTCAGGGACAGGATAAGGTTAAATTATATTCGGAAGGAAGTAAGATATATAGAAAACAAAATACTTTTAATCCAAAGTTTAATATCTACACTAATAATATTTTGGACTAAACCTGTTTGTTCTTCGTACGGAATATATAATATAAACAAAATTAAAATTCGCACTTATGTGCAGCTTCTTTTAGTATTTAAAATTATATTATTATTCAAATCATTCTAATAAATATTTAATTTAATTCTCATAAAATTCTCCTATAATTATGTTCTCGCTATACAAAAATATCTTCAGGTGCGGATGTGAGGAATAAAAAAAACATCCTGGTCCCTTTTGTAATCAAATTTATAAAAAATATTAGATCAATATCTGCCAAAATGAAAGGTCTAAAATGGTATTAGAAGATATACCAGTACTATTTTATTCTATTTTAACAATCAGCTAAACACAATATAAGAGTTAAACATGATATATGAGTTTGAAAAGCCTTTGCAAAATATAATCGACGACGCAAGATATTGAAAATGCCAATAATTTTTTGATGAACTTTAAAGACAAAGGTCTTAATTGATATCATCCAGTCAAAAATACAATACCGATAAAATTTATATTTATTTACATTTCTAATTATTTAAATCGGAAAAGATTTAATCAAAGATTAGCTGTATAAAGTTTAGCTGTATAAATGCATTGGATTTAATTCCGTTGCTAAGCAACAGGGTATATTTTTCTTCAAATAATTTGGCGATAAAAAATATCGTCTGCATAATGCTATCTCTATGGGAGGTTCGTCTTTAACACTTTACAACATAGTTGAAAAGCGTTTATGACTTTGTTCATTCTGTCTGTCCGTTAGCACGATAACTGCCGTAAAAATGACTTTATCAAAATGAAATTTTAGTATGTTGTTCAGACGGTCTGTGGAACCTGTATGAATATAAATAAATAATATCACCCAATTAGTTTTGGACTGGGCCCGGATTGAAAAAATGAAATATATTGAGTCCTATGGGACCTAATTTTTCAAACATTTTTGAAGCGTATTTAAAATTCACAAATTGTTTCGAAAGTTTTAGGAAATATTCAAATTATTTCATAAAAAATTTGAAAAAAATTTCAGCCAAATATATTAAGTAGTTTTTTTAAATAAAAATTAAAATAATAATTACACCCATATCATATAAAGAGATCACGTGACCCACTTCAAAATAAAATATGGCATCCATCTCATGTCAAAATCGTGATTTTTAAAGTTCTTTTTAATTTATATTTAGTATTGTATCCATCCTAAAATCGCTTTATTTTTGCTTAATTTCTGTGCATCTATATTCTGAAACAACGCAATTACAATATATTTGTGTCTAAATTATCAATGCCATCCATCTTGTGTCAAAATCGTGATTTTTAAAGTCTTTTTAATTTATATTTAGTGTTGTATCCGTCCTAAAACCGCTTTATTTTTGCTTAATTTCTGTGCATCTATATTCTGAAACAACGCAATTACAATATATTTGAGTTTAAATTATGATCAAACTTTGATTATTTCTACAACGAAGACTAATTTTCACTTATGGAAAATGTAAACACATCAAGCTGTAAGATGAGTTGTATAAGAATTGCTAGCTCTGGAGTCTGCAATATAGATGATATGAATAAAACATTCACTGATTTTACACAGAGAAGGCGACCATTTTATAGCACACTTTTTTGCTGAAGTTTTAAGCATTCAGTTAAAATACTTTTACCTCTATGGTTTTAAGTTTTGAAGTAAAATAAATTATTGTAGTATTGCGATGATGAAAGGAATGGAATGAAAATGTATGAATGAAATATTTACTGCTTTTACATAGAGAGCCAGGCGATTTATGTTTCAACGACGTCATTTGAATAAAGTTCATTTTTTTCGATAAAGTTTTAAGATTTCAGATATAATAAATTATTGTAGTATTGTGATAATGTTAAAAATATCTTAAAATTAAAGATGTTTAAATAAAACTGCATTGCAGTTGGAAAATGTTTCATAATGAATGCTTTATGCATGATTGATCTTTCTTGTTTATTATTATCTCATCAATCCCTGGTCCTAGAAACTAGAAACATGTACTAAGTTTTAAGTGCGAATATTTCACGGCTATGACATTATTTCATGATGTTTGGGTGCAGTCGTTTTCCCGTGATGATGAGACAAACACACACTCACAGACAGGCAGATCATCAATTTTAGTTATATAGATACAATACAATCTAGTTTATCAGGGAATGAATTGGGATGGAAATGGTTCGATTCGAATAAATAAAAATTCTGTTGATAATCCTGAAAATGCAATAAAAATACTGCAATGTTCAGCCTGTTGAAGATTTCTGCTGGACGAAATTCAACCTGCAAGGTCTGGCTTGAAAAATTCAGCCAGAGCCCAGACCTAAACCAAACATCCTTAAATGGGGCTCGGCATAAAGCGAAGTTCATCTTGATATGTAAAAAATATAATTGTCCCATCATGAGCGCTAGAACTTTTTCCATAGATATATATAGCACGTGTGAGAACGCAACTTCGACCAGCTTTGTCCAGCTTGACGTCTATCTAGCTTGATGTCTAACTTTGTGACCTTGAACGTCTGGGGGGGGGGGGGGGATGATCGCCCATGTGTGCCATCGTTGCGCTTAGAATTTAGTTAAAATCTAATGTTTTGAAATTCTTTGCTAAATTGAGAAAACAGTAACATAGCTAAATTTAGAAAATAGTTTCATGCATTCTATTAAATTTTCTTATTAACTTTTTCAAATTTTACCTCGTTCGACTTTTTAAAATTTGGCCCGACACAGGTGCAATCAGAATCGCAGAAAAGAGCCTGTATGACATAATGAAATAAAACTATTTTACTATGTTTACAAGGGGAATGAAAACTGAATAAAAAATCTCATGTGAGCAGCACATGACTTTCCCTGCAGACTTATATTAACGTTTTCTTTATTTTAATTAAATGTATTTCACTTTTAATTCAATTTTCGTTCTCATTCGGTAACCGGGCTTATTTTCAAACGTGGCTTAGGGAAAGTACGAAAAACTAAAATATCTCGAGAACGGCTAGTCCTAGTGCAATGGGGTTGGTCTTATTCTTTTCGTCGTTAAAATTTACGTATTAAATCAGCATTTAAAGGATATATTTGAGTACATCTAGCTCTTTAGTTTAGATTTGGACGTTTTTTGCGGGCCATTTTGCAAAAAAAGGCAGGTCATTTTTTTTCGAATCGTACGAAAATCTAATCAGCACCAGGGTATCCTACATGTGACTCATTTACCGAATTTTGTGAAATTCGATCCATTAGTCTTTTAGTTAGAGTGGATACAAGCTTTTGAGGGCATTTCGCAAAAAAAGGCGGGTTCTATTATCCCGAATCGTACCCAAAACTAATCAGCACCAGACTCTCTCACAAGTAACTTACCTACCAAATTTTATGAAATTAGTTTTTTAGTTAGAGTGGATACAAAATCTGAACAGACAGACAGACAGACACACACACAGACGTCACGCTAAAAATAGTTTTTTCGTATTCTAGAGGTCTCGAAACGTGTAGATCCGTCGAAAACTCGAGTTGTGATTTTCGGCATGATTCCAATACTTTCCCTATACATTACCATGTATTGCAGGGAAAGTAAAAAATTGAAATATACAATATAAAAGAATCGTCTGCTATGATTATAAAATAATACATCTCAAGAATGTATAGTACGTCATGGATAGTACATCAATGGATAGCACATCAATGGATTTAATTAATAAGAAATAGGATGATTTTTCTGAGCAGGATGGTACAAAAATAAATAGTGTGTGTCAGCCGTTCTTTGAGCTATAGTTGGAAGAATGTTAAAACACAAAAAATTAGATATATATAAAATTTTCGGTCAAACATCTAAACATTTATATTTTACTCATTACGTATAGTTCAAGTCCCGATATGTATGGAAAGTTTAAAGTTTCTACATTCATCAGTTTAGGTTGTGTAATTAATTCATCACTTACTTTCATTCACCTGTATGATATAAATATGCTCTCGAATAGAGTTAAAGTTATGTTTTATATAATTTTCAGACGGTTTTTGTCAAAACAAAAACTATAAATTAGTTTCTTATTCAATCTTTGTACTCACCGCCTTTTTAATTATAAAACACAAGATTCTGACAATTTAATTTTCTGCATCAGAATATTAAGGACGTCGATACGATAAAGTATCGATACAATGAGTTGCGATATTGAATCGATAATTAATACAGTATCGATACATTACCAAACGAGACGTATCGATATGCCGCAAAAGCCTGCCCATCACCAGTATTTACTGATTATGTCGTGAAGGGGGAACGTGCTATGAAGAAGTGATATATGTTGCCATGGGTATCACAGCAATAAATTAAATTTTAAATCCCAGTCTAATTATTATTCCTATACGCATTATGACATGGGGACAAATCAACCAAATTGCTCAAGCACTTCCCTAGGCGGCAGCATGGTCAATATCGTCGCTGGGATAACACCACTTCCTCCCTCAAAACAAATTCCTTTAAATCAAGCATCTCAAAGGAATTTTATTCAAAATTCATTTCTCCTGTCATTTCTGACGTTCTTGTAACCAGTGAATAAACATTACACATAGGATAAAGCAATCCTCAAATAATCCGGCTACTCCGTCCGATCGCCACACGAACGAACACACACACACTACCCTAACTGTAACCGTAGCGATTCTCGGTTGTAAAACACGGATTAACAGATCTCTCTGACAGTTGCCCCGGGTAATAAATTGTCCTTCCTCTTGATCACAGTCTAAGGGGGATCATGTGACCTTATTGCGTTCGATCCCTACCCCCGCTCCTCATGGTGGAAAAGTTTGTAACCAGCTTTGCGCGTAATCTTCAGGGAAGCGCCACAGCTGGGGGATGTGTCAGAGGTATGCCTGGAATGTGGTCGAGGGCTTTCAGTCTTTTTTTTCTTGGGGGCGAGAGGTGGGGCGAGCCCCATATTGCGCCCCTCTAATTAGATTTACAACTCATTTGCGCCCCGTATCAAGCGGGTTGTATTTGAAAGGGTTTGATCGAGGAGTCTCGATAAATGTCCGGTTTGAGCGAGTTTGTTGTAATGAACGATTTGTGAAGAATGGGTCGTTTACTCTGGGGTGCTCGCGAGTATGGCATCCTTGGGAAACTTCCTTAATTAAAAGTACGCTTGTCTTGTATAAGGAGAGAATATTGTTTGGTATTTTGTTATCAGTTTGTTTGTTTGCTTGCGTCGAAGAAGCGTTTTTGGAATACCCTTAAACAGTTGATTTCGAAATGGGGTCCGTGACATATAATTAATGAAATTTTAATGTCGGTTTTCTCAATTAAAAGTTATTGAAAAGTCTTCCATATCAGTACAATTCAATCAGTGAAGTTTGTAAAGAACCTTGCTGGGCCAACCGGGAATCGAACCCAGAATCTTCAAACGGGTCGGCCGATGCTCCTCCGTTGAGCTACTGTTACGAAATTGCAAGCTCTTGTTGAAGTGGACTAAATTTCTTAAATTTCTGTTTTTGTTTTCCATGTGCCTAAATTCCTTTCCTTTTCCACATACTATCTTTTTTCATATATTTTCTAAATTTCACTTTTGAAATTTTATTATTTTCTTTAATTTTAATCTATTTTACTTTCCCTGCAATACATGGTAATGTATAGGGAAAGTATTGGAATCATGTCGAAAATCACAACTCGAGTTTTCGACGGATCTACACGTTTCGAGACCTCTAGAATACGAAAAAACCATTTTTAGCGTGAAGTCTGTGTGTGTGTCTGTGTGTCTGTCTGTCTGTGCAGATTTTGTATCCTCTCTAAAAAACTAATACACCGAATTTCACAAAATTTTGTAGGTAAGTCACTTGTGGGCGGGGCTGGTACTGATTAGTTTTGGGTACGATTCGGGATAAAAGAACCCGCCTTTTTTTGCGAAATGGCCCGAAAAATCTTGTATCCACTCTAACTGAAAAACTAATGGACCGAATTTCACAAAATTCGGTGGATAAGTCACTTGTGGGTTACCCTGGTGCTGATTAGATTTTGGTACGATTCGGAAAAAAATAACCTGCCTTTTTTTTGCAAAATGGCCCGCAAAAATCGTCAAAATCTAAACTAAAGAACTAGGTATACTCAGATATATCCATTAAATGCCCGTTTAATACGTAATTTTTAATGACGAAAAGAATAAGACCAACCCCATTACACTAGGACTAGCCGTTCTCGAGATATTTTAGTTTTTCGTACTTTCCCTACGCCACCTTTGAAAATAAGCCCGGTTACCGAATGAGAACAAAAATTGAATAAAAGTGAAATAAATTTAATTAAAATAAAAAGAACGTTAATATAAGTCTGCAGGGAAAGTCATGTGCTGCTCACATCAGATTTTTTCATTATGTTAATATACCTCACTCTGAATTTTATTTTTCAATGATCTTTTTATCTATATTCGCAATAACCATTTTCCCATTTTTGAAAAATGGACGTATTTGTGAAGTTCAAATATAATGTAAAACTGTCTGTTTAACCACAATATTTTTCATCAATTGTTATCTTTTTAGACCTAAATAAATGTCCGTTTGCCGGGATGGTAGACCTTAGGTGCCTCCTGAGTGCAGGAGATATCCTTTCCCGGCCGTACAGCTAGCTACTCTAAACCCATGTGAGTCGCACGGTCTGGAGTCTTCAGATCTCCAACATCATCGAACTCACCTACAGGGTTGATTTATTCGGTCGCCATTGTAAAGAACCGCGCTGCCCAAATCGGGAATCGAACCCTGGTTCTTCGAACAGGCCAGACAATGCTCTACCGTTGAGCTACTGGGACGAAATTGCTAGTTCATTTTGTGGAAGTAGACTGACTTTTTTGCGAAATGGCCCGTAAGAATGTCATGTATCCACACTAGCTAAAATACTAATTGACCCAATTTACAGAAATTGGTAGATAAGTTACTTGTGGGATACTTTGGTGCTGATTAGATTTTGGTACAATTTGGAGAAGAATAACCGCAAAAATCGCCAAATTCGAAAAAAAAGACTATATATGTTTAAATATATCAAATGAATTTTTTGTTTTATACGCAATTTTTGACGAGGAAAAGAATATAACACACTCCATTATACTTTCGGACTAACTTCAAGATATTTGAGATTTCTAGCATTTTTTGTTATGCCGATTTCGGGAAAATGTCCAATTATCAAATAAAAACAAAAATTGAATTAAAAATGCAAATTCAGTGTTATTTGGTGTAATAAAACTGAATCTAACGAATTATTAAAGAAATAAAGAAAATATGAATTTGAGTCTGAACGGAAAGTCATGTGCTGCCCACATCAGATTTTTACTTTCCGTGCAATACATGGTAATGTATAGGGAAAGTATTGGAATCATACCGAAAATCACAACTCGAGTTTTCGACGGATTTACACGTTTCGAGACCTCTAGAATACGAAAAACTATTTTTAGCGTGACGTCTGTCTGTGTGTCTGTCTGTCTGTCTGTCTGTGCAATGTATGTATCCACTCTAACTAAAAAACTAATGGACCGAATTTCATAAAATTTGGTATGTAAGTCACTTGGGTGAGCCCCTGGTGCTGATTAGTTTTGGGTAGGATTCGTAAAAACAGAACCCGCCTTTCTTTGCGAAAGGGCCAGTAAAAATTTTATATATCCACTCTAGCTAAAATACTAATTGACGAAATTTCACAAAATTTGGTAGATAAGTTACTTGTAGAATGATTTGGTGCTGATTAGATTTTGGTACGATTCGGAAAATAACAACCTGCCTTTTTATGCGAAATGGTCCGCAAAAATCCACACACACTCCATTATACCTTAACACACTCCATTATACCTTAACACTCTCCATTATACCTTAACACTCTCCATTATACCTTAACACTCTCCATTATACCTTAACGCACTCCATTATACCTTAACACACTCCATTATACCTTAGGACTAACCATTCTCAAGATATTTGAGATTTCTTGCATTTTGTTACGCCGCTATATCGGAAAAATGTCTAATTACCAAATAAAAAAAATTAGATTAAAAATGCAAATTTAGTGTTATTTGGCGCAATTAAACTCAATCTAATAAATTATTAAAGAAATAAAGAAAATATGAATTTGAGTCTGTAGGGAAAGTCATGTGCTGCCACATTAGATTTTTCTTTCTCGTGCTATAGAATATAGTGTAGAGAAAGTATCGCTTTCACGAAAATTTTCAAGTTCGAGATTTTGTTGCCAATATATGTTTTAGGACCTCCTGAATGCGTTTTGACTATTTTCAGAGTGACGTCCGTCTGTCTGTAGCCGTTTTCCTACACACACGATAACTGCCGCAAATATTAATGGATTTTTCCCGAAACTTTTTATATAGCTTTGTTAGCAAAAAATCTAGAACTAGATAGTATTTTTTTTTTTAATTCGAACGAAAACTTTCCTTTACATGGCAGCATAGGACAAAATTCGACATAATTATGCATAAAAGGAGGGGGTTATTTATAGCTCAATGATCACGAAACTTAACAGTTTCAATCATTATAGTGAAAAATAGAAAAATAGTCGTGACACGATTTTTGTGTACGTGACGTCATTTACCCCCCATCGGGGGTACATTGTCAAACTCGGTATCAATCGAATTTTTTTTCTACCTCTTTGAAATGAAAGGTGACATGTGCAGAGTCCAATTCGACTATAAGAGCTTGCCATATCGTCCCAGTAGCTTAACGGTAGAGCGTCGGCAGACCAGTTCGGAAATTCAGGGTTGGATTCCCGGTTGGGACTGCAAGGTTTTTTACACATGCGTAGTTGTAGTCATTTTGACCAACGATATAGAATTTACAAATTTTTTCTTGTAAAATTCGGAAAAAAAAAATCTTAAGCTGATTTAACAAGGAATTTTGGTATGAGAACTTCGAGTCGAGCCAGTTAACTGTTGATATTTGCATACCTGGTGTAAATTAATATTTTGTCAGGGGATTCGGTTTTGAACGAGGTAGGATAAAACCCCTTTATTGATATGCTTTGCCCGATGATAACTCCACTAACTAATTTCTCTGAAATTTGGATGTATGGTGTAACTTTGTGTATTACTGTCCAAGTTTGTTGCTGTACGTGATGGAATAAAAATGCCGTGTGCTGAGTCCCTTTAATGCCATACATTGTCTGACAATAACTGCTCCACATTTTATTCGAATTTTTTGTTATTTGGTTAAATGGGGTATATCAATGTTTTACAGGTTGATTTCGTTGATGCACGTGGTAAGATAAAAAATCTGATGTGAGCAGCACATGACTTTCCCTGCAGACTAATATTAACGTTCTCTTTATTTTAATTAAATTTATTTCACTTTTAATTCAATTTTCGTTCTCATTCGATAACCGGACTTATTTTCAAAGGTGGCGTAGGGAGAGTACGAAAAACTAAAATATCTCGAGAACGGCTAGTCCTAGTGTAATGGGGGTTGGTCTTATTCTTTTCGTCGTTAAAAATTACGTATTAAATCAGCATTTAATGGATATATTTGAGTATACCCAATTTTTTATTTTAGATGTTGGCAATTTTTGCAGGCCATTTTGCAAAAAAAGGCAGGTTATTTTTTTCTGAATCGTACCAAAATTTAATCAGCACCAGGGTGACCTATACGTGACTCATCTACCGAATTTTGTGAAATTCGGTCCATTAATTTTTCAGCTACAGTGGATACAAGCTTTTGCGGGCCATTTCACAAAAAAAGCGGGTTCTTTTATTCCGAATCGTACCCAAAACTAATCAGCACCAGCTCCGGCCACAAGTGACTTACCTACAAAATTTTGTGAAATTCGGTCCATTAGTTTTTTAGTTAGAGTGGATAAAATATCTGCACAGACAGACAGACACACACACAGACGTCACGCTAAAAATGGTTTTTTCGTATTCTAGAGGTCTCGAAACGTGTAGATCCGTCGAAAACTCGAGTTGCGATTTTCGGCATGATTCCAATACTTTCCCTATACATTACCATGTATTGCAGGGAAAGTAAAATGCACTTGGTGTGCACCTTTGATTGATATGCATTTTCACAAAAGTAAATCCTCTTAAACTTAAACGATATTACTAACCCTACATACATAGTATAACGTAAAAGGAAAGCAATGCGACGAGGTCAAAAATTCGAATTCCAGCTGTCGACGAAAGAGCACGTTTCAAGCATTCTGGAACTCGAATTGAAAGTTTTCGAGGCGATGACTGTGTTCATGTATGTGTGTATATATGCATGTGTGTGAGTGTGTCAGTGAGCATGTGGAAGCGGTATCTCATAAACAAATGGAGCGTCTCGAAAAAAACACATTTGTACGATTATTTCAATCGCAATCGGTGAACACTGGAATTTTATTGATTTTAAACGCGATCAAATGTTCCCCAATTTTTGATTAAATTTTTAAAAACTCATAAAAAAAACAAAGACTTCTAATAATATTACATAAATAATCATTTTACACGTAATTTTTTATTACAAAACGAATGACATAATTTTTAAAACCTTAGCTCAAACCATATTCTTCAGATATTGCACATTTTAAAAATATATTTATGAACAAAATTATATAAAATTAAAAAAGAAGTAAGTATTATTAAATAAATTGATAGTCTGTAATATTATAGGACACATTTACTAACATCATTCTCGTGAATCTAGCTCGTTTCATACATGAGAGAAGATATCTTGACAGGATTCTATTATTTATTTTTATTTTATTCCAATTACATTTTCCCGATTTTAATTTATGCCCTAAATTGCTCTACTTCCATTTCAAAATATCTGATGTGGGCAGCACGTGACTTTCCCTGCAGACTTATATCCAAGTTCTCGTTATTTTAACTAAATTGAATTCATTTTTAATTCACTTTTCGTTCTCATATGGTAAGTGGATTTATTTTCAAAGGTGGCGTAGAGAAAATACAAAAAAACTAAAATATCTCGAGAACAACTAGTCCTAGTGTAATGGGGTTGGTTCTATTCTTTTTATCGTTAAAAATTACGTATAAAACAAGCATTTAATGGATATAATTGATCATACGTATGTATTTATTTTAGATTTTGACGATTTTTGAGGGCCATTTCGCAAATAAAGGAAGGTTCTTCTTTTCCGAATCGTACCAAAATCTAATCAGCACCAAAGTGACCCACAAGCAACTAATCTACCGAATTTTGTGAAATTTGGTCCATTAGTTTTTCAGCTAGAGTAGATAAAGTCTTTTGCGGGCCATTTCGCAAAAAAAAAAAAAAAAAGGCGGGTTCTTTTATCCCGAATCGTACCCAAAACTAATCAGCATCAGATTCGCCCACAAGTGACTTACCAACCAAATTTTATGAAATTCGGTCAATTACTTTTTTAGTTAGAGTGGATACAAAATCTGCACAGACAGGCACACAGGCAGACACACAGACAGGCACACAGACAGACAGACAGACAGGCACACAGACAGACAGACACACACACAGACATCACGCTAAAAATAGTTTTTTCGTATTCTAGGGGTCTCGAAACGTGTAGATCCGTCGAAAACTCGAGTTGTGATTTTCGGTATGATTCCAATACTTTCCCTATATATTACCATGTATTGCAGGGAAAGTAAAAATCGCATTCTCGTGATTGATCAGATCTGTATAATGGCAGACACTAGAATTTCGTCATCTGTCATTCTGCCCATTTCGCTTGTGTGTGCGCCTGATTGCTCGTAGGCGTTTCGTAAGTTTATAACATTTTGTATTTTTCATCTTCGTTCAGGTTGAATTTCAGTTTGGTAATTATTTAGCTTCAGATTACGTATGTAGATTCGTATGTCTCGGGGGTAGGTATTATATTGCTAGCATTGCTTTTAAAATAAATTATATATACGATACGGCATATAAATCTATATATATATGTTTTGGGTTTTCCATCAAGGTTATATGTGAATAAAGTATTTTATATTTTTAAATGTTATGATTCTTTCGTAGAATTCTAGTCATTGGAAAATTAATATTTATTTCAGATTGAAGTAAATTTAGAGTTACAACACAAAAACACGATCTTGGGTTTTAAAGAATCAAAAGTTAGAACACAAATAGCTTAAAACCTTAAAATATGTTGATTAGAACTTAAACTATTGGTTAATACCATATATGAAAAGTCCCTCTCCATGCCTGGTTTTTTATATATAATGCTTGGAGATAAAATTTTGGCAACAATTTGGCGACCTTGGTGAAATATTGCCAACTTGGCGCTTTTTAAATTATCGGCAAATTAACGAACGCGAAATAAGCAAAATTGATATTTAATTATCGAATGTGACGCCAAAGTGATGGAAAATCAATATCTTGGTGAATAAAATTCAATTTCTTTGATATATCCCTGTCGCTTTGTGGAAATTAATATTCTTGATGTAGGGGAAGTCGTGCGTTGCCCCACATATTTTTTTTTTAACATTTTCTTGTTATGCATCGTAAATTAATGTTTTACAAACCGAGTTCGTTGCTGAACGATGATTTGTAGGTACGGTTTTCATAGTTTTAAGAACAAAACATCATCTTAAATATAATGGAATATTATTAAATTTATTTTTTTCGGTCAGAATTAACATTGCATTGTTCGGACTCGCAGAGCCTACCTCATTGGTCTGTGTTTAATAGGATCTCTACAATTATTCTTGCATGCCGAAAAGTAATAGTTATTATCTTACACAATAAAGAGAAAATAGTTTCCTTTAAAATGTTTATTCTAAAATATTATTATTTATTAATTTTGCATTACAACTAATTTTTCTATAGTCTGTTTCTTTTATATCGGCGGTTCAAGGTCGAGCTTCCCCTTTCAGTAACCATAGCAGCGTTAGTCTAAGACGAGTAAATATGCTTTCTTTCTCCGCTCCAGTTGAGGCTAGAAAAGAAAGTCCCCTTTAAGAAAGTTTGCCATAAGCAGTTATTCTAAACTGATGTGGAAAAAGGGAGTCTACCTTCTGATTTCGGAGAATAGCGGAAGGGGGAGAATTAACTTCGTGACCTTGTACCGCCAATTCGAAAGAAACAGACTATAGTACTTATCCTCAAGTTTTCACATTTCAACAATAAGTCATTAATTTAACCCAAACACCTTAAAGAATTTCATAATATTTTAAAATATGCCAAAGGTGTGTGATAACTATCTACTTGGATGGTCGTCAATATTTTGAAAAATCAGTTTTTTTTCATATTATTTTCAACAGTATCCTCATTAAAATAATGCAATTTAGAACTTCGAGTACCTGCACATTTTTGGTATATCTGATTCGATCTCACACTTTAGCCACATAGGGATCACTCAGTATTATGCTTAATATGTTAGGAATTCCCCATAACCTTACTTCGATAGTATTACCGACACTAGAGCACATTTCCTCTTTTGACTTACTAAATTGAGACAATTTTGCACATTGTTTTTGAACTTGGACATTTTCGGAATTGCATGGGTCCACATGGCTCCGCCTTTTACCTAGAAGCACCACTTCCCTTCATTGGTCATTAGATTTTCACTTGAAGTTAATTTGTTTTCGTGGCGTGTGATTCGTCGAAAAGGTTGTTTCAATTCACTCTTTCTCTGGCACTCAATTTCATCATATTCTAGAATTAGTTGGGCACTTTCCGATACGCCTCAAATAAATTTCAGGTCTACCTAGTGTTACATCAGGAGACATGTTGTCTAGGTTATAGTTAGATGTTTTTTATCTTTATGATCAGAGTCCCTATTCCAAGCTTTATCGTTCGTAGTTCTGTGCGGATCGAAAGGAAAAGCTCCTATACAGCAGTTACAAACGCAAGTGTGGGTGATCATGCAAGGGAGCGCCCTCTATCGATCAACGCAGAAATACGATCGACATGCTTGAAAAGGGGCTCTTGAAGTTCTGTAATGTCGTTGAGTAGTAATTCCCCACTTATTTTTAAATTTCATATCAGAATTACACTTTAATACAGAAATACAATTTATTTAGAGAACGTCCTAGGGGATTTATTGCTAATGGCACAACCTTCCATCGCGACTCCGCAATTCGAACTGATGGAGCAGCGACACGAGCGCCCTCACACAAGCAATATTAATGACAATATATCCTCAATCAGCCAATACTGATGTTATGATCAAAATTTAAGTCATTACCGCATCATTATACTTGTTATTATGCTTCTGCCGACCTTACACATTCAATAATACTATCATTATGTCATTACTTCCAAGTAATGACAGTATTTTTAAATGTGTGAAGGTTCGTATTAGCATTCAATTCTATTTATTTCTAGCTCTGTATATAAACTAATTTAATTATACCAAACTTTCCTTTAATTTCCATTTATTTCTAGCTCTGTATATAAATTAATTTATTTTTTATTTTTACTTTCCCTGCAATACATGGTAATGTATAGGGAAAGTATTGGAATCATGTCGAAAATCGCAACTCGAGTTTTCGACGGATTTACACGTTTCAAGACCTCTAGAATACGAAAAATCCATTTTTAGCGTGACGTCTGTGTGTGTGTCTGTGCAGATTTTGTATCCACTCGAACTAAAAAACTATTTGACCGAATTTCATAAAATTTGGTAGGTAAGTCAGTTATGGGCGAATCTGGTGCTGATTAGTTTTGGGTACGATTCGGGATAAAAAAAACCCGCCTTTTTTTGCGATATGGCCCGCAAAAGCTTGTATCCACTCTAGCTGAAAATCTAATGGACCGAATTTCACAAAATTTGGTAGATAAGTCTCTTGTGGGTCACCCTGGTGCTGATTAGATTTTGGTATGATTCGGAAAAAAATAACCTGCCTTTTTTTGCGAAATGGCCCGCAAAAATCGTCAAAATGTAAACTAAAAAATTACGTATGCTGAAATATAGCCATTAAATGCTTGTTTTCTACGTAATTTTTAATGAAGAAAAGAATAAGATCAACCCCATTACACTAAGATTAGCCGTTCTCGAGATATTTTCGTTTTTTTGCTACGCCACCTTTGAAAATGAGTCCAGTTACCAAATGAGAACGAAAATTGAATTAATAGTGAATTAAATTTAATTAAAATAAAGAGAATGTGTATATAAGTCTGCAGGAAAAGTCATGTGCTGCCCACATCAGATTTTTTAGAATAAGAATACTTCTAAAGCCCAATATATTTTCTCTTTAATGACTGATAATGGATTATTATTAAAAACTACCAATATACCCGTTCTTCGAAAGGAATATATAATATAAAAGCACTTAAAATTAGCAGTTATGTGCAAATTCCTATAGTATACTAAATGACATTGTTATTCAAAACATTCTATTAAAATATCTAATTTAATTCTCCTGAAAACGAAGTATAAGAATCTATGTTCTCGCTATACAAAATGATCGTCACAGACAGATCTGAAGAATAATAAATACATCCTTGTCCCGTTTGTAAACAAATTTACAAAAAATATAAAAATAGATCAATATATGCCAACATATAAGTGCTAGAATGATGTTAGAAAATATATCCGTACTACTTTTAAAATAGCAATAATTCCCGTAAACACGAAGACCGTAACTGATATATTCCAGTCGAAAATGCCATATCGTCCAATTACAAAATCTATTTTTATATAAATTTCTGTATTATTTAAATCCACAAATTTAGTGAAAATCGTCTGCTGTATAAACACATTTTATTTAAATGCATTGTAAGAGCAACATTTTATTTTCTTCAAATAAATTTGGAGAAAATATAGTCTGCGTAATGCTGTGTCTATGGAAGGCTTAATTGTTTGTTTTTAACACTTTCCAGCATAGTTGAAAAGTGTTTATGACTTTGTTCATTCTGTCTGTCTGTGCCCACGATAACTGCAGTAAAAATGACTTTATCAAAATGAAATTTTATTATGTTGTTGAGACGGTCTGTGGAATATTTTCGAATGAAAATGAATAATATCACCGAATTAGTTTCAGATTTAACCCGGGTTGAAAAAGTGAAATACATTGAACCCTATGGGATCTAATTTTTCAAATATTTATTGAACGAAGTTAAAATTCACAAATTGCTTCGAAATATTTAGAAAATATTTAAATTATCCCATAAAATATATAAAAAAAAAATTTCAGCAAAATATGTTTGGTAGTTTGTTAAATAAAAATTAAAATAATAATTACGTCCTTTATATGAAGAGATC
Source organism: Amaurobius ferox (assembly GCA_951213105.1). Lineage (NCBI taxonomy): Eukaryota > Metazoa > Arthropoda > Arachnida > Araneae > Amaurobiidae > Amaurobius > Amaurobius ferox. The sequence goes on along the minus strand of OX578143.1, from coordinate 74,569,786 downwards.
ACGTGACCTACTTCAAAATAAAATATGGCATCCATCTTGTATCCTAATCGTGATTTTTAAAGTTCTTTTTAATTCATATTTAGTGTTATATCCGTCCCAAAACAGCTTTATTTTTGCTTAAATTCTGTGCATCCACACAGTGAAACAACGCAATTACAATATATTTGAGTTTAAATGATCATCAAACTTTGTTTATTTCTACAACGAAGCCTAATTTTCACTTATGGAGAATGTAAATGTAATGTTAATTGTAAATGTTGTGAAAATTCCTGTAGTATTCTAAATGACATTGTTATTCAATACTGATTATTAAAATATTTAATTTAATTCTCCTAAAATGAAGTATAAGAATCTCTGTTCTCGCTACACAAAATTATATTCATAGGAAGATCTGAAAATAAAACATTCTGGTCCTGTCTGTAAATAAATAAGAATACAAAAAATAAGAAATTGAGTAAATATATACCAAAATTAAAGCACTAAAAATGGTATTAAAAGATATATCCGTGCCATTTTTATTCTATTTCAACAATTGGCTAAACGCAGTATAAGAGTTTGAAAAATCTTTGCCAAAATAAAACAGATGACTAAAGAAATTGTAAACATCAATAATTTGCGTAATCTTTAAATTTAAAGGCCGTAATTGATATAACCCAGTCAAAAATTCAATACCGTTCATTTATAAAATTTATATTTATATCCATTTCTTTATCATTTAAATTGAAAGAACATAATAAAAAGCGTCTGAACACATTTGATTTAATCGCGCTCCTAAGCAACATGATACTATTTTCTTCAAATAAATTTGTGGAAAAAATATCGTGTGCATAGTGTTGTTTCTAGGGAAGGTTTAATAGTGCATTCTTAGCACTTTACAACATAGTTGAAAAGTGTTGATGAATTTGTTCATTCTGTCTGTCTGTCTGTCTGTCTGTCCGTTAGCAGAATAACTGCCGTAAAAATGACTTTATGACATTTTAGCATGTTGTTCAGACGGTCTGTGGGTCCTATGGGAATATAAATGAATAATATCACACAATTAGTTTCGTATTGAACCCGGGATGAAAAAATGAAATTCCTTGAACCATATGGGACCTAATTTTTCAAACATTTTTAAAGCAAATTTAAAATTCACAAATTGCTTCGAAAGTTTCAGGAAATATTCAAATTATCTCATAAAACATATAAAAAAAATTCAACAAAATATATTCAGTAGGTTTTTAAATACAAATTAAAATAATAATTACGCCCTTTATATGAAGAGATCACGTGACCATTATATGAAGAGATCATGTGACCCACTTCAAAATAAAATATGGCATCCATCTTGTATCAAAATCGTGATTTTTAAAGTTTATTTTAATACATATTTAGTGTTGTATCCGTCCTAAAACCGCTTTATTTTTACTTAAATTCTGAGCATCTACATGGTGAAACAATGCAATTACAATATATTTGAGTTTAAATGATCATCCAATTTTGATTAATTCTACAACGAAGCCTAATTTTCACTTATGGAGAATGTAAATATCAAAATATGTAAAATGAGTTGTATAAGAATTGCTGCATTTCTTTAACGCAAAATTATTTAGCTCATGGAGTCTGCAATATAGCTGATATGAATGAAACTTTTGTTGATTTTAAACAGAGAACCAGACAATTTTTTCGATGAAGTTTTAAGCATACAATTAAATTACTTGTATCTCCATGGTTTTAAGTTTTTAAATAAAATAAATTATTATAGTATTGTGATGTATGAAAGGAATGGAAAAATGTTTATGAATGAAATGCTGCTTTTATATAGAGGCGATTTATGTTTCGATGACGTCATTAAGCTCATTTGTTTTCGATGGAGCTTTCAAATATAATAAATTATTGTAGTATTATGATAATTTTAAAAACATTACCGAGGAATGTATCGCATTTTAGAGATGTTTAAACCAGACAATTTATATTTCAATGTCGCCATTTGAATGAAGTTCATTTCTTTCGATGAAGTTTTAAGTTTTCAAATATAATAAATTAATGTAGTATTGTAATAATTTTAAAAATATTACCGAGGAATGTATCGCATTTTGGAGATGTTTATATAAAATTGCACTAAAGTTGGAAAGTGCTTCATAATCAATGCTTTATGCATGATTGATATTTCTTGTTTATTAATATCTTTAATACAACCCCAAGTCTTAGCAACTCAAAACATGGACTAAATTTTAAGTGGGGCTATTCTAAGACTATCTACAAAATTTCTGGAAATTCGATGCAGACGTTCTGCCGTGATGATGAGCCAAAGGTAATACACAAATACAGATATACACATTCTCAATTTTATTTATAAAATTGAATTTTTAAGCGACCAATTTGGTCACTTAAATAAGTCAGTTGCAGGGGAAATATAAAATTGTTACCGCCATAATTGATACAATTCAGAATTTCAAAACTAAAACTTTACTGATGTAGGACAATTTTGCTCAACAGAAATTTATTAATTTTAAAATGTTTGTGAAATATTTTAATAAGAGAAAAATAATCTCAAATGAAAGAATATTTGTTTAAATATGTGGAAATATCCGTAAAACATTTGACTATGTTATTAGACGGCTTTAAGTTAAAGTTGGCAGATGCCAACCAATACAGGTATTCCTAATGTATACAGGTATTCCTATAGGCTCTGCCCAAACCAATACAGGTATTCCTAATACATCTACAAATGAAACCGACTCTTGAAACCGACTCACGATTTGAATCTACAATCTGTACTGTATAGGGTGCAGTAACCCAGTGGTTAGCGCGCGGGAATTGCACTCGGTAGGCCCGGGTTCGATTTCCGCCACTTCCAAAACTGCTGCAGTACGATCACGTTAAACATGTGGTTCCACGAGTCCTTCCGAGAGGTTGGTGGTAGGAGAAGGAGGGTACGGTCCCTGTGGATGCCTCCCCCCCACTGGGTTCCGGTCTAAATTGGGTGGCACTTCCCGGCCGTCCAAACAGTTACCTTACACCTTTCTGGTAGGTCGGACGATCTGGGTCTCAACAACAACAACCTATACTGTATAGCAAATTGCAGAAGAACACAGCATCTTCTTATTAATTGCTCGTTGAATAAATTTAAATTATCGTGTTTAGCTAATTTCTAAATTTTGTTCTAGTATGTTTTCATTTGTCCGCTTTGAAAGGGTTATTTTTTTTAATTACCTTTAATAAATCTTAAAATAAAAATAAAGTTCATATGAGTATCAGTATGATACGTGACTTACATTTACAAAATTAAATGTTCATAACCTCTTGCTCGGTCTATTGAAAAAAAAAAAATGCGCCACCCTGTGGATAAGTGCTTACGAACAATAGCTACATACAAATATTGATAAGGTATGTATAAAGAAATATCAAGAAAGATCAATCATTCATAAGGCATTGACTATGAAACACTTTCCAACACAAATGCAATTTTATTTAAACTTTTCTAAACTGCGATACATTACGCGCTGATGCATTTTAAATTATCACAGTACTACAATGATTTATTACACTTGGAAACTTAAAACTTCATCAAAAAGGGCAATGCTATAAATCGTCTGCTTCTCTATATAAATTCAATGAATATTTCATTCATATCACTTATATTCTAGACTCCAAAGATAAATATTTTTGCTTAAAAAACATTCATAAATCTTTATACAACTTCTCTTATAATCGCTTGATTTGCTTACATTCTGCATTCTATATAAATTAGGCGTCGCTGTAGGAATGAATACTCGAAATTTAGTGATAATTTAAAATCAAAAATCTTGTAATTGCATTGGTACGGAATTTAGATACACAGATAATATGGAAAAATAAAGCGGTTTTAGGACGGATGCAACTCTAAATATAAATTTAAACGATCTTTAAACATCACGATTTTTACACAGGGGAGAAAAATGGACGCCATATTTTATTTTGAAATGAGTCACGTGATCTCTTCATACAATATGGGTGTAATTGTTATTTCAATTTTTATTTAAAAAACTACCTAAAATATTTTGCTGAAATTTTTGTACACATTTTACGTGATCATTTGAATATTTCCTAAATTTTTCGAAGCAATTTGTGAATTTTAAATTCGCTTAAAATATGTTTGAAAAATTAGGTCCCATAGGGTTTAATGTATTGCATTTTTTCAACCCGGATTCAATCTGAAACCAATTGGGTGATATTATTCATTTTGATTCCCTTATATCCCACAGACCGTCTCAACAACATACTTAAATTTCAGTTTGATAAAGTTATTTCTATAGCAGTTATCGTGAGGAAGAACAGACAGACAGAATGAACAAAGTCATAAAAACTTTACAACTATGTTGGGAAGTGTTAAAAAGTACATTCTGTCCAAACGAACAAAATTGTATAAGTGACTACTAGCAAAATAGTCTGACTTTTCTTATTGACGCTAATAAGTTTTCAACTTTTCAAATAAAAAACATCTTTAACCTGAGCAATAAATTCATGTCGCTTTCTTATGAAATTTTTTGTGGGAAAACAAAATATTTATTATACTATGCTTTCTTAAATTGATTTTCAAAATATGCAGAAAAAAGCAAATGTTGCAATGCAGATATTTACTTTTCTATAGAAGATAAAATATTAGTTCCCTGCAAATTTTTAATGTTTTGTTTCAAAAAAGATCTGCTTTTAGATCTCTGTTAGGATATTTTTCTTATTTCTTTGCCATTAGAACTTTTAGAATTTCCCCCTTTAATTTCTCTACTTAGACCTTTCAAGTTAGATATCTTAGATTTTTCTAATTGAATCTCTTTTTAGATTTTTCTAATTAAATTTCTTAGATATTTTTTCTTAGGTCTTTATTTACATCTTTTCCTTAGATTTCCTTTTCCTACATCTACTCCTTAAATTTTCTTTTCCTACATCTCCTCTAAAATTAAATTGTCTTTTCTTACATCTTCTTTTTAAATTGTGTTTTCCTACATCTTCTCCTTAAATTGTGTTTTCCTACATCTCCTTAAATTGTCTTTTCCTGCATCTTCTCCTTAAATTGTGTTTTTCTACATCTTCTCCTCAAATTGACTTTTCCTACATCTTCTCCTTAAATTGACTTTTCCTACATCTTCTCCTTAAATTGACTTTTCCTACATCTTCTCCTTAAATTGACTTTTCCTACATCTTCTCCTTAAATTGTCGTTTCCTACATCTTCTCCTTAAATTGTCTTTTCCTATATCTTCTTCTTAAATTGATTTTTCCTACATCTTCTCCTTAAATTGCCTTTTCCTAGCACTTCTCCTTAAATTGTCTTTCCTATATCTTCTCCTTAAATAGTTCTTCTAAGATATTTACGTAAGTCACTCTCTTTAGATCTTCTTATATCTTCTCACCTTATATTTCTTCTTAGATCTATAATAAGGTCACTAATTAGACATTTCTTCTTAGATCTATACTAAGATCGCTAATTAAATCTTTCTCCTTAAATCTTCTCTTTTTAAATCTTCTTTGCTTAAATCTTTCTTCTTAGATTTATACTTAGATCACTCCTTAGATGTTTCTCATTACATACTTTTTAAAAATGCCGCTAAATTAATGAAAATATTGCCAAATTAATGAAACGACATCAAATAAACGAAAATGACGTTGAATTGATAAAATTAAAAATGTTTTTTCAATTAAGTTATTAAAAATGTTTAAATTTAAATAATAATAAAATTATTCATAATACTAATATTAAACAATTACATAAAGAGCTTTTCTGTTTATAAATTTGTTGATCTCCATAATACCTATTGTGTTGATATTGATATTTTTAATTTGACTCCTACTAAGAAAAGTCTATTTTAATGTAACATGTTTACTGTTTAGTATTCTTGTATTTTATAATCTATACTTTTACGTTTTGTTGTTACTGTAATTGGATATTATCTGTAGCTGCCACGTAAATTGAATAAATTAATTAATAAAAGGTCTATTTAAAATGTTTTGTCAATCACAAGTACGATTTTGATTTAAAATTTTATTAATGGATTGAAGTTCGAATAAACGGATGGTGTATTAAGTATGCATCTATAGGGTATGTCTGTTTGTCTCACTTGGCGAGGGTTTAGGCAAACTAGACAACAAACTTGGTAACTGTTTATAATGTCGCTAAATTGACAAAAATATCACCAAATTGGCGAAAGTGACACTAAATTAAGGAAAATGACGCCAAATAACAAAATTTTAAATCAAGACATAAGTAAGTACGATTTTGATTTTAAATTTTATGAAAGGTTTGGAATCTAAACTAACTAATAAAGGGATAGTGTATTAATAAGTATGTTTTAATAAGGCTTGTCTGTCTGCCCGGCTGTTCTAATTGACGACAAATTTGGCGATAGTGGTCATTTTTGGGAAATGTTGCTAAATTGACAAAACATTGTCAAATTGTCTGATGCATGTGTGATGCATGTATTCTTCTATTTATTTATTTTGTCGGCTTTGTCTGTGAGACGTGCATGCGAGCGTATATGTCCCTCACCCCCCTTTTTACTTTCCTTATATACATAATGTATAAGGAAACGGTTGACGGGGTCGAAAATTCGAATTCGAGTTTTCGACGGGAGAACATGTTTCAAGCATGTTTGATCACGAATCAAACATTTTTGAAGTGATGTCTGTGTGTGTGTGAAAGTATGTGTGTGGTGTGTGTGTGTGTGTGTGTGAAAGTATGTGTGTGTGTGTGTGCGTGTCAGTGAGCCTGTGGAGACGATAACTGACGAACAAATGGACCGATTCGAACGAAATTTGGTACAAAAATCACAATCCGTAAACACTGGAAGCCTATTGTTTTTATACGCAATCGAATGTTCAGAACCCCCTTAAATTTTCGAGTGAAATTTTGAAAAAAATCGTCAAAAAATCAAAACAGCTAATAAAGTTACGCAAATAGACATTTCTTATGTAGATTTTCATTAGAAAACTATTGACATAAATTTTAGAACGCTAACATGAACCATTCTCGAGATATTGCACAATATTTCCTATTGAGAAACATGTTCACTTTTCATATGTAATACCATGCGATAAATTGGATGACATCATTCTCGTGGATATAGCTCGCTCCATTCATGAAAAAAGATACTTTGAGTAATATTTTTGTATTTGAACGCCAATAGTCATTTGTCTGCTGTAAGAATAACTTATTTCTTCGTCCATAACGCTTGGCGAGAATTAGGCGACGAATTTAGTGGAATGTCGCCAACTTGGTGACTTTTTTAGATGTTGCTGAATTAGCGAAAAACTCGCCAAATGGATAAAAAATGACACTAAATCAATGACGTGGGCGCGGTAGCCCATTGGTTAGCGCGCTGGAGTTGCACTCGGTAGGCCCGGGTTCGATTCCAGCCACTGCCAAAACTGCCGCCGTGTTCATGCGGAGTACGATCACGTTAAACATGTGGGTCCGAAAGTCCTTCCGAGAGGTTGGTGGTAGGGGAAGGAGGGTACGGTCCCTGTGGACGCCTCCCCCACTGGGTTCCGGTCTAAATTGGGTGGCACTTCCCGACCGTCCAAACAGTTACCTTACACCTTTCTGGTAGGTCGGACGGTCTGGGTTTCAACATCAACATCAACTAAATCAATGACGACTCACTGATGATGACGACATGGAAAATGACGACTCATTGACGAAAATTCAATATCTTGGAAAGAATATAAATAACTACTATAAAATCAATCTATTTTTTTTACTGTAAAAGTAGTAAATTCATTGCATTATATAAGGAAAGTCATGTGCTGCCCACATCAGATATTTTTTTACATCTCGGATTATGTTAAAGGATTTAAAATTACGTTTAAATATATATTTAACGATCTCTATATGACATTTTATGTCGGTATTATGTAAAACTAGACCAAGAAAAGTTATTTGTAATTTCATTGATTAAAACAAGAATTATTCAACATTTAAGATTTTCATATTATTTATTACGAAAAAGCAGAATAATTCTTGTAAAAGTAGTGTATTGTTAATGCTGTGGAGTGATAAGTAAAGCACGTGACTTTGCGGCTAATTAATGATAAACTGGTTTACCTGGCAAAACATACGTTGTAATTTTTCTGAAATGTACGTATGCTTATTTATCTTGATCTGAGCTGCATTTTAAGTTGTAAATCAGTTACGGTAAAAAAAATCTGATGTGGGCAACACATGACTCTCTTTATATAATGCAATGAATTTACTACGTTTACAGTAAAAAAAAATAGGTTTTTCTTTTAGTATATACTTATATTCTTTCCAAGATATTGAATTTTCGACAATATGTCGTCATTTTCATTGATTTAGCTTCATTTTTATCCATTTGGTGAGATTTTCGCTAATTTGGCAACATTTAAAAAAGTCGTGAAGTTGGCAACATTCCGCCAAATTCGTCGCCAAAATCTCGCCAAGCATTATGAACGGCGAAATAAGTTATTCTTATAGCAGATAAATGACTATTGGAGTTCAAATGCAAAAGTATTACTCAAAGTATATTTTCTCATGAATGGAACGAGCTAGATCCACGAGAATGATGTCACCCAATTTATCGCATGATATTACATATGAAAAGTAAACATGTCCTCAAGAGTTAATATTCTTTTTAATTTATGGGATTTTTTGATAAATTTATTTGGTAAATGGGCAATATCTCGAGAACGGTTCTTGCTAGCGTTCTAAAGTTTATGTCAATCGTGTTCTAAGGAAAAATTACATAAGAAATGTCTATGTGAGTAACTGTATTATAGGTTATAATTTTTTGATGATTTTTTCAAAATTTCACACAAAAATTTAGGGGGTTCTTAACATTCGATTACGTTTAAAAACAATTGGCTTCCAGAATTCACAGATTGTGATTTTTGAACCAAATTTCATTCGAATCGCTCCATTCACTCGTGAGATATCGTCTTCACAGACTCACTGACACACACACACACACACACACACATACTTTCACACACACACACACGGAGACAGACATCACCTCAAAAATGTTTGATTCGGGATCAGGGATGCTTGAAACGTGCTCTCCCGTCGAAAACACGAATTCGAATTTTGACCCCGTCACAATATTTTCCTTATACATTATGTATATAAGGAAAGTAAAAAGAGGTATTAAATTACGGTAGATAGGAAAATTACGGTTTGTAAAGGGTATTGAAATTGCATATAAATTAACAAATACTATCAGCCAAAAGATTGTAATTCATCGGCCAAGCAGTCTTGTTTTCAACTTTAAAAAAAATAACGTTTCAAAATTTTTTACAATAAAATAAAATAAAATAAAATGAAATAAATAAATAAATAAAAAATAAAAAAAAATAAAAACATTAATAGATAAATGAAATAAAAATGAATAAATATATAAAATAATTGATATGAAAAGTTAATATAAAAATCTAATGTGGACAGCACATGATTTTTCTTATAGAATCAAATTCGTTTTCTCTTTCTTGGTCAATTAAATTGAGTTTATTTGCTCAAAATGATAGTTTTTTGATGCCATATCCAATTTGCAGTTTTAATGCGCTTTCTTTTTCATGAGTTAACCATGCGAATTTTAAAACGTCACCAGCTCTTCAAAATTTTGAATCATTTATCTATCTCCAGAGCATCCTGAAGTATAATGTCTTTATCATCCTGAAGTAATTATGATCCTGGAGTAATGATTTAACCTTACTCGTTTTGTTGTTAAAAATTACGTATAAAACAAGCCTTTTATTAATACACTAGCCGCCTTTGCAGACCAGCCTGTTCGCTACCCTTGAAAATTCTGACCGTAGAAAAATCGCTGGCGCGACTTACCAGTAAGGTGTAAGGTAACTGTTTGGGAACCAGGAAGTGCCACCCAATTTAGACCGGAACCCAGTGGGGGAGGCATCCACAGGGGCCGTACCTCCTTCTCCTACCTCCAACCTCTCGGAAGGACTTACGGTTCCACATATTTAACGTGATCGTACTTCGCCTAAAAACGGCGGCAGTTTTGGCAGTGGCGGGAATCGAACCCGAGTCCACCGAGTGCAATTCCCGCTCGCTAACCACTGGGCTACCGCGCCCTCCGCGACAATCTCCATAACTTTCTTTTCATTCATCCAATTTAGACCGGAACCCAGTGGGGGAGGCATCTACAGGGACCGTACCCTCCTTCCCCTACCACCAACCTTTCGGATGGACTTACGGACCCACATGTTTAACGTGATCGTACTCCGCCTGAACACGGCGGTAGTTTAGTTAGTGGCGAGAATCGAACCCGGTCATACCGAGTGTAATTCCCGCGCGCTAAATTAAATTTTATAATGATCATATGCTATTTAAAATATCCATAAAATTAAAATATCCATTTAAAATATCCATAAATTCAAATATCCATTTAAAATAACCATAAATTAAAATATCCGTTTAAAAAATCCATATCGTTCCATGAATCATCCATATCGTTCCACCAATCCATAAGTATAATAATTTCAAATACATCACCACAATTCAATCATTTAAATTATTTAAAATATCCATAAATTAAAATATTCATTTAAAATATCATATAAATATAATAATTTCACCCGATGTATCCAATACATATGCTAAGCTCTTAATTCATTTAAAACCCGAAGCGCGGTCTCCATGGAGACGGAGAAAAAACTACTGCGGTAGGGGAAATATCGGGGAAGAATTGGTTATTCGCCGAGAATTTGGAGAGAAATATAAAATCATGACGTCTTTAAAATTGCGATCCTGCGGGCAATTTTCATTATTTCTTGACCAGATTGGACTTGCAAGAATGCCAGATCTTTGACCTTTCTAAAAATGTAAATTATTACTCGAAATTATACATAGATTTTACAATGGGAGGATTTAAAAACGAAAGTTGTTTTTTTTTAACCGAAAGTGACTTGTTTTAAAATCTTTAAAAAATATTGGAATTCAAAATTGAGATTTGAAATTGATATATTTTTACTCGCAATTGTCTGCTCTTTCCGGTGGTGTGATTTGTTTTCTTCTACGACGTCTGGATCGTGGAGAAAAAAGGGCAAAAAGCAAAAAACGGTCGAAATCGCATAAAACATTAAATAACTAAAAAAATAATTGAAATTTTAAAAATCGGTTTTGGGCGTGTCCCCCCCCCCCCCGGGTCTCCGATTGCCAAATTTCGTAGCTCTCCGACACGCGGTATAGTGTATAAGACACACAGTATAGTGTATAAGACACACAACGTATAGTGTATAAGACACACAGACAGACATTGTCTTATTATATAGATTTGAATGTACTTTCTGATCTTGATAATTTATGTTAGCCATTTTACAAAAAGATATACCGATTCTGTTTTTTTTAATCATATCGAAATTCAATCAGAACCAATATAACCCACAAGTGACTCACCTACAAAATTTGGGAAATTTTTCGTATAGTTTTGGATCTATAGAATATATATTGCGCATACACAAACACACATACGTCACGTTATAAATGATGGATTCGTGTTCTATAGTGCCCAAAATGTGTCGTCGAAATCCATGGGCGTATGTAGGGATTTTTTCAGGCGGGTGCTAAAATTAATTGCATTCAACTTGTAGAGATTACCATCAACCTTAAAATTTGTATTGTTACAAAATAAATTTGAATAAATGATATGAGCATCACATTTTAAGAATTAGTGTGTATAGCACTTTTAAAAATTAATATTCACAAATTTTTAAAAATTAGTGTGTATCACCTTTAAAAATATTCTCCCTTTTATAACAGAATTCTACCCTTCTTGGAGAAAGAGCAACTAAACTAACAAATAGGACATTCATAAGCATACCAAATGCAATAATCCTAAGTTTTTCATTTAGGTATAAGTTTAAATTGGTTTTATTAATATACAAGTGGGAGAAAACACAGTTGTGGTTAAATTTTCAAATTCTAAAAAGCATTTTACTTATTTTTTTCTCTCTCATATAAGTAAATTATATTAAATTAACAATTTTTTAGGGGATGTGCTTTGACAACCCCCCCCCCCCCCCACACCGACTCCCCCTTATTACGCTTATGTAGAAATCGAAAGTTCTTATTTTGAACTATACTTTCTCTATGCATTATAATGTATTGCAAAGAAAGTAAAAATATGTTTCGTATTCTGGTCTCCGATTATGATAAAAGTAGAGCGAATACGAAATTCAAAAAATCTGATGTGGGCAGCACATGACTTTCCCTGCAGACTTATATACACATTCTCTTTATTTTAATTAAATTTAATTCACTATTACTTCAATTTTCGTTCTCATATGGTGACTGGACTCATTTTCAAAGGTGGCGTAGAGAAAAAACGAAGAAACTAAAATATCTCGAGAACGGCTAGTCCTAGTGTAATGGGGTTAATCTTATTCTTTTTTTCGTTAAAAATTACGTGTAAAACAAGCATTTAATGGATATATTTCAGCATACGCAGTTTTTTATTTTAGATTTTGTCGATTTTTGCGGTTCATTTTGCAGAAAAAGGCAGGTTATTTTTTTCCGAATCGTATTAAAATCTAATCAGCACCAGGATGATTCACAAGTGACTTACCTACCAAATTTTATGAAATTCGGTCCATTAGTTTTTAAATTAGAGTGGATACAAAATCTGCACAGACAGACAGACAGACAGACACACAGACAGACAGACACACATACACACACACAGACGTCACGCTAAAAATAGTTTTTTCGTATTCTAGAGGTCTCGAAACGTGTAGATCTGTCGAAAACTCGAGTTGCGATTTTCGACATGATTCCAATACTTTCCCTATACATTACCATGTATTGCAGGGAAAGTAAAAATCTGATGTGGGCAGCACATGACTTTACCTGCAGACTTATATCCACGTTCTCTTAATTTCAAATAAATTTAATTCACTTTTAATTCAATATTCGTTCTCGTTTGGTAACTGGACTTATTTTCAAAGGTGGCTTAGAAAAAATAAGAAAAAACTAAAATATTTCGAGAACGGCTAGTCCTAGTGTAATGGGGTTGGTCTTATTCTTTTATTCGTTAAACATTACGCATAAAACAAGAATTTAATGGATATATTTCAGCATACACAGTTTCTTATTTTAAATTTTGTCGATTTTTGCGGACCATTTTGCAAAAAAAAAGGCAGGTTATTTTTTTTCCGAATCGTACCAAAATCTAATCAGCACCAGGGTAACCCACAAGTGACTTATCTACCAAATTTTGTGAAATTCGGTCCATTAGTTTTACAGCTAGAGCAGATACAAACTTTTGCGGGCCATTTCGCAAAATAAGGCGGGTTTTTTTTTTATCCCGAATAGTATCCAAAACTAATCAGCTCCAGACTCGCCCACAAGTGACTTACCTACCAAATTTTTTGAAATTCGGTCAATTAGTTTTTTAGTTAGAGTGGATACAAAATCTGCACAGACAGACACACAGACAGACAGACAGACAGACAGATAGACAGACACACAGACACACACACAGACGTCAAGCCAAAAATGGTTTTTTCGTATTCTAGAGGTCTTGAAAACGTGAAGATCCGTCGAAAACTCGAGTTGCGATTTTCGATATGATTCCAATACTTTCCCTATACATTACCATGTATTGCAGGGAAAATAATATATGGAAAATTGAGCGTAGACTTATAATCTACATAATTTTAATGAACATTTTGCGAACACTATTACTAAGATACACTATTTTTATATTCTGATACCAATCAATTATTAACGTTAATTCGCATCAGAATATAAAAATAGTTGTGCTGTTACTAACTAAAGATATATTTAATCAATTGTTACTGCCGAAATACGTTTTCTT